>APFE030224502.1:0-17266 GCA_000404065.3 Pinus taeda | reverse complement strand
TGTGCCCCGATTGCCCCCATATTGTTATTACTGTGCCCCATAGAATCCCTCTATTGTTATTTTTGTGGCTTTATATTATTATTGTTAGGTCGGCTGGGTTATATTGTGACTCTTTAGACTCCTATATATATAAAGAAGGTTTTGTCATTTGTATCATCCAAGAATTGTTCATTTATGTAATGTAAAGTAGGTTGCCCCCTCGAAGAGGCTGAATTCTAAGGCGTTGATCTATCTTTTCTTGAGCTGGTTCATAACAATATAGAAGAAGGAACTTGGCCTCATTTGCAGACACTCTCAAGCAAGTTAGATCTCCTCAAGGTAGAAGCTAGAAAGGATGATGAAGAAGAAGGAAAACAAGATCAAAATTTTGGGCCTCTCTCTCTCTTTTGTTAGGGTTTCTACAGGTACTAGGTTAGATGAAATTTTGAAGCTACATCCAAGATGTGAAGCTACAAGGGTGAATCTGTGACATTGCAAGGTCGAAGTTATGAAGCTGTAAGGTCGAAGTTGTGGAGGAGGAAGGTCGAAGTTGTGAAGATGCATGGTCGAAGCTATGAAACTGCATGGTCGAAGTTGTGAATATGCTTATAGGTCGAAGCTATGAAGTTGCTAGGTCAAACTTGCTTAAGTTGCATTAAGGTCGAAGCTGTGAAGCTTCTAGATCGAAGTTGTTGAACATGCTAGGTCAAAGTTGCATAAATTATTGCTAGGGTCAAAGTTGCTAGAAGGTTGAAGTTTGTTGCTGGAAGCTATGTAAGGAAATCTCATCAAAAAGGAAGATTAAGTTGGTCTTGGAGATGTAGGCTTTAACCCTTGATAGAAATTACTTGCATAAGAATTCTAAAAACAGAAAATAAACAATGGCGAGAACATAAAACATAAAACAATTATACACATATTTTCCCTTGGATCCAAAAACCGGGACTACCAGATTGATTTTTCTTTATGTTCCTTTCAAATGTTACAATACATATATATACATGCTGAAGCATTCATAAACCCTAATCCATTAACCCTAGATTAGAACATAACCATAATTCCTTTGACCAGATCTACAAAATACCATGGGTAGAAAATTCTAATGCCCAAAACCATGTGAAAAACCCATGCAAAAAACATAGGTAGTTTTTCCCACTTAATATAGGGCCCAAATTGTTTTTCCCGCGGTGCTGCATAGACCCCATACAAGGGGGCTACTACTCCCCATGAAACCCCTTGATAGGAGGGGTTGCACCCATCTGTGACGCCCCTGCTATGCTCGACGCAACAAACTGGGAGGGCTATCGCCCTGTCTTGTGACCCCTCACGTGTGCGACTAGTCGTGGAAAGAATATAACACACACCCAAAATTTTCCAAGTTGTTATTTTCTTTTCCACACAGGGGTCACAAGAGAGCTTAGTCATTGGTCCATCCCTACAATGCCCATTGTTTCTCTACACCAAGAAAACTTCTTAGTGCTCACAGTCTTCGCCAATGCATCTGCAATATTATTCAAAGTGTCCACCTTTACCAGCAACACCTTTTTGTCCTCAACCATATCCCTCACAAAGTGATACTAAAAATCAATATGCTTTGTCTTTAAATGATACACAGGGTTCTTTGCTAAGAAAATTTCACTTTGGCTATCACATTCTATCTTGATAGCTCGCTCTACTCACCCCATACTTGAACACAATCTCTACAAACAAACTACTTCCTTGCTTGCATGAGTTCCTTCCATGTATTTTTCCTCTGAAGTTGAAAGAGCCACTACAGACTGTCTCTTGCTCATCCAATTAAATGCTCCTCCGCTTAGGTTAAATAAATACCCACTTGTATATCTTCTTCGATCCAGATCTCCAACCCAGTCTGCATCAAGAAAACCATGGATATTCCAAAATATTTCCAATCATGTTCTTCCTTGGTAGCACATACGATAATCACTAGTGCCACACAAATACTTCAAAACCTGCTTCACTGCTATCCAATGCTCCTTCCATGATTTTGATATAAACCTCCTCAATACTCCCATTGCATGTGCAACGTTCGGTCTAGTACCTACCATTGCATACATTAGGCTACCGACTGCACTTGTATATGGAACATGTGATATGCCCTCTTCCTCTTCTTGTGTCTTGGGACACTATTCAACAGATAAATTTACACCTATAGGAATAGGAACATTCACTAGTTTACTATCTTGAATATTAAACCTATGCAATATTTCCTCAACATACTTCCTCTCGTTTAACCAAAGCTTCCTCTTTTCCCAATCTCGTTTAATTTCCATGCCTATAATATAGTTTGCAACACCAAGATCCTTCATTTCGAATTTTGATGAAAACTTGGTTTTCAAATCCTAGATAATTTCTTTGTCATTTCCAATCAGCAACATATCATCCACATACAAGACTAGATAAATAACACAATCACGAATTAATTTAAAATACACATAGTGATCTACTTTTCTTTTGGTGAAGCCAATTCCCCTTATATACGTATCAAATTTTTGATGCCACATCCTTTGTGATTGTTTTAACCCATACAAAACTTTTTAAACATGCATACTAGTTCTTTCATTCCCTTCACAAAGCCTTCAGGTTGTTTCATGTAGATCTCTTCTTCCAGATCCCCATGAAGAAATGTTGTCTTCACATCTATATGTTCTACCTAAAAATCAAAAGCAACAACAACAGATAAAATTAATATAATAGAAGCTATCCTGGCAGCAAGAGAAAAATATTACCAAAATCAATTCCCGACACATGGGAATAACCATTTGCTACCATCCAAGCTTTGTATTTCTCCACCTTTCCTTATGTATTTATCTTCTTCTTAAGCCCATTTTCTTCCAATGGGTTTCCTTCTAGCTCGCAACTCCACTAGATCCCAAGCCTCATTTTTGTCCAAAGTTGCCATTTCAGCAACCATGGCCTCTTTCCAAAGTTTACCATCTTCTGAATCTACTTCCTTCTTGACAGTTCTGGGATCATCATCAGTAATAGATAAAGAAAACTTTAAATAGAAAGCAGATGAACTATACCTTTCTGGTTTCCTTCTTTCTTAAGCTGATCTTATCACAGCTGGAGTTTGTGGCTCTTCATCTTCTAATTCTTGTTCTGCTCTAGAGTTAAATTCTTCCTTTTTTAGCTCAAACTCTATCTTCTCAGGTTCCTTTGGTAGGACTTCATGTTTAATAACATATTTCATCTCTCTACACACCACATCTCAGTTGTACACAACCTTACTTGTTTCCAGGTTACAAAGCGTATAACCTTTTAAACCATCCTTATACCAAATAAAGATGCACCTTTCATATTTACTATCGAATTTGATTATTTTCTCCTTTGGAACATGTACATATGCATTACAACCAAATACCCTCAAATGTGAAAGAGAAGCTTTCTTACTAGTCCATACCTCATGTGGAGTCTTATCCTCCAATGCTGATGAAGGTGATATGTTGACGAGGTAACATGCGGTCTCCACCGCCTCTGCTCGGAATTCCTGTGCTAACTCGACACCACTGAGCATGCTTATTGTATTTTCAATCGATGTTCTATTCATTCTTTTTGTAACTCCATTTATCTGAGGTGTGTATGGAGTAGTATTCTATCGTACTATACCACACTTCTTACAAAACTCTTCAGATTCCTTCTGCAGAACTCTCCACCATTATCTTTCCTATGAACCTTTATCTTCTTCTTTGTCTAGTTTTCCACTAGATCCTTAAATTATTTAAACCTGTCAAAGACTTTAGATTTATTATTGAGGAAATATATCCATGTATTCCTTGAGAGGTCATCTATAAATGATACATAGTAAATATACTTACTCAGTGATGGAACCAACATAGGTCCAAACACATCATCGCGCACAAGCTCTAATATCCCTTTCACCCTCTTAGCACCACAAGGGAAACTCACCCGATGCTACTTCCCATATACATAATGTTCACATAATTCTAAATCTAGAGAGAAATTAGATATACCTTCTACCATACCATTAACATGAACTATTGGAAGGCCCTTCTCTCCTATATGTCGAAGACTTTGATGCCATAGCATGGCCTTTTCTACAGAGGCCACTAGATTTTCTGCTCCACTTTCAGGAACCACATAATTGTTGCACCCATCAATAACAATGCTACTCAAAATATTGTATAGAGTTACAATCTGAACTCCCCACATAAATACTAGTGCTCCCCAAACCATCTTGTAGGTATCTTTCTCGAACACTATTTTTATAGCTGCATTATCCATCTTGCTTACAGAAATCATATTTATGGCCAATGCAAGACTATGCAGAACACCCGGAAATGTTCTCATCCTTCCACCTTGCAACTTCAACTTTACTTTTCCAAATCCAATTATTTTGGCCTTCCTATCATCCCCCAAGAAGACATCACCACCATCATATTTCTCATACTTTCAGAACCACTCCCTATGAGGAGTGAAGTGAAAGGATGCACTTGAGTCAATCAACTATGCCTCATGATCTACATGTGTACTTGAAGAAGAAGCCAAGTACACTCATCCACCTTCATCTGAGGTGGTTTTCACCTCTGCAAAAGGAGCCTCATCAGATCGCTTTCTTTTCTTAGGAGCTTTAGATCTACAGTTCACTATATTTTTATGAGGTATGGTTTGAATAAGTTAGGGTTTTTGAAAACTCAAAAATTCAATTTAAAAAAGGTGATGCAGGGAAAATCATCATAAATTTATGTATGAGCAATCAGATTTAAATTTCATAAAAGGCAACTAAAATGGAACGGACTTTAGTTTTTCATGTATCATTTTTAGAGCCGAAGGTTGAAAAAGTGACAAGTGGAATTCAATACAAGTTTGCTCTACTAAACCAGTCCATAATTAGGCCATCATGGTAGATTTGGTGTAAATTTACCTTGAAGAATCCATTCTCAGTTTGACGATGGTGTTGGAAATAAGACTAAGATAAGTACCAAAGGAAAAGAATTCAAATCTTGGAGAGCCAAAATTATAGAGATACAATAGTTTCAATATTGAGCTCGTAAAAAAAAAGAAAACAGTGTGTATTATTTTAAATTTTACATAACTTTTGTTTGAAAAATTAGTTTGAAGTGATTCAAAGGGGTTAGTGAAGCATAGATATCATTGTTTGATTCCAAAATGTATTGAAACAAAAAAATTGACACTCCTAGTAAGAAACCAAAAATATCTACTCTGATGCATGAAGAAGAGGAATAAATGTAACATGATATATCAAAATTACAAGACCAAGTGCAAAAAATTTCACTCTCACAAAGAGCAACCAAAAATGCACTGGAATCTAAGATGGATGGTTTGAATAATTGTTTAAAATAGGGCATGGAAGCAATGATGAACATCAATATGGATAGTTTGAAGGATGTTTTAAAAACATAAATGAAAATGGACCTAGAAGGTTTGAAGGAAGGTTTGACAAAGTTTCTACAAGAAATGCTTCCTAGTGGTGACAAGGTACCCCATGAAAATCATGTTTAGGACAAAATGAATAGGAATTATGATTTTAGAGAATCCAATAGTGGGTTGAAAACTAACCACATTCCAAAGATAGATATGAGGAGGTTTGATGGCAATGATTCGGTAACATGGATATTATATATGGGACAATTAGTTGATCTACATGATGTGCCATACACGCAAAAGGTACACATTGAATCTTTATATTTAGAACAAAATTAGTTTGAGTGGTATTAATGGATCTTTTCTCGTAAATCAATTGTCACTTGGAAATTTTTGCAGAAGATTTGGTAGCACATTATGGGGATATAAAGAGAAACACCTTTAACCAATTGATAAATCTCAAACAAAAGGGTTCAATGACAGAGCACATTGAGGACTTCCAAAGATTGAATATCAAAGTAAATGATATTCCAGAGGAGCATAGGATTGATGTCTTCATAGGGAATTTAAAGTAGAACATCCAGCATGTGGTTTTCCTTTGGGAACTTGATTCATTGGAGAAAGCATTCAAGGTGGCAAGAAAAGTTGAAAGCAAAATTTTGGCTACAATGAAGTCTACCACTCACAACTATAAATATGGAAGTGTTTCTACTCCTAGAATTCCGCAACCTACAATGTTAAAATCACAACAATTGAAGGAAAAAAGAGAAAAAAGGATTTTTTACAGTTGTGATAGAAAATACACTAAATGTCATAAATATTTTGAGAATAAATTATTTTTTATAGATTGTGAAGAGGAGGATTAAAACGAACAAGAAACATCAAAATAAGAGGATATACACTAGGAACCAACCCCCAAAAAAGAAAAAATGAATCCAACCATATCTTGCAATGCATTAATAGGAGTCACCATTCCTCAAACTCTCAAGATAGAAGGATATATCAAGAGTAAAAAGGTAATAGTGATGATTGATTAAGGTATTACCCATAATTTTATTCATTGTAAGATAGCCAAGGAATTGAATTGCTTTCTATATCCAACACCAGAGTGCCAAGTGATGGTTTCAAATGGAGGAACTATAAATTTCTCTAGAAAGCACCATAATACCAAACTAATCATGGGGCAGTATGTATTGAATAATCCAATGATTTCCATTCCAACATGTAGTGCTAATGTTGTACTAGTAGTCCAATGGTTACACTCTTTGGGGATAGCTTTTAATTTTCAAGAAATTTTCTTGAATTTGTTTTGGGAAGGAAAGGAAATTGAATTAAGGGGTATCACTAGAAAACCATGGAGGATAATCATCTCAAATGGCATGACAAATATTTTGAAGAAATAATAACGAGGAGTAATTGCACAATTATGCTCGCTAGAGGTTGAAACATTGAAATAATCTATTTTTCTAGATATTGAAAAATCTTGGACAATCATTCTAAGGTATTTGAGATTCCCAAAGGCCTCCCACCTATTTGTGATTATGATCATGCTATTCACTTGATTACAGGAAGTGTTCCTCCTCCAAACATTAGGCCTTACAGATATCCCTATGCCCAAAAGAGTGAAATTGAATGTATGGTTGCAAAAATGCTAGAGGGTAGTATAATTCAACCTAGTCAAAGTTCTTTCTTTGATCCAGTAGTATTGGTGCACAAGAAGGATGGATCATGGCATATGTGTCCATATTATAGGGATCTCAACAAGATTACTATTAAAGATAAATTTCCCATTCGTGTCATTGATGAATTATTGGATGAATTACATGGAGTAATTTACTTCATCAAGTGGGATCTCCATTCTAGATATCAGCAAATTAGAATGAAGGTTGAAGACATTCTGAAAACACCATTTAGAACTCATGAAAATCATTATGGATTTTTGGTCATGACTTTTGGCTTTAATAATGCACGTTCTGTTGAAATATGTAACTAGGTTTTGTCTTGATAATGGCATATGTAATAATGATTTTATGTCTTTAATGAAAAGAGAAAAAAATTATTATTGTTGTTCTTGAGGCATGGGTTTCATGCTAAGGGAAATTTATTTTTAGGTCAAGCACTCATTGAGTGCTTATAGGTTTGTTATGAAGTCAATTGAGTCATTTCCATGTATTGAAGACCCATTTGGGCATGTTACATATTGTAAAGAAAACAATATTGAGTCAAAAGACCTTGTCATGGCACAAAGATCAAGACAACTCACATGAAGGGACAAGTCAACCTAACGATAGAAATTTGTATCCGTCAAAAAGATATATAGAAGAAGGAACTTGACCTCATTTGGAAACACTCTCAAGCAAGTTTGATCTCCTCAAGGTAGAAGTTGGAAAGGATGATGAAGAAGAAGAAAAACAAGATCAAAATTTTCGACCTCTCTCTCTCTTTTGTTAGGGTTTCTACAGGTACTAGGTTACACGAAATTTTGAAGTTGCATTGAAGATGTGAAGTTATAAGGGTGAATCTGTGAAATTGCAAGGTCAAAGTTGTGAAGCTGCAAGGTCGAAGTTGTGAATATGCAAGGTCGAAGCTGTGAAACTGCATGGTTGAAGTTGCGAATATGCTTATAGGTTGAAGCTATGAAGATGTTAGGTCAAAAATGATTAATTTGCATCAAGGTTGAAGTCGTTGAAGCTGCTAGGTCGAAGTTGCATAAATTATTGCTAGGGTCGAAGTTGCTGGAAGGTTGAAGTTTGTTGCTGGAAGTTATGTAAGGAAATCTCATCAAAAAGGAAGATTGAATTGGTATTGGAGATGTAGGTTTTAACCATTTATAGAAATTACCTGCATAAGAATTATAAAAACAGAAAATAAACAATGGCGAGAACATAAAACATAAAATAGTTATACACATAGATTTTCCCCTAGATCCCAAAACTGGGACTACCAGATTGATTTTTCATTATGTTCCTTTGAATGTTACAATACATATATATACATGACGAAGCATTCATAAACCCTAATCCGTTAACCCTATATTAGAAAATAACTGTAATTTGTTTGACAAGTTCTAAAAATTACCATGGGAAGAAAACCATCATGTCCAAAACCATGTGAAAAACCCATGAAAAAAACATAGGTAGGTTCGGCCACCTAATATAGGGTCCAAATTGTTTTTCCTGGGGCAGTGCCCTAGATCCCATACAAGGGGGCTACCGCCCCCTGAAACCCCTTGACAAGAGGGGTTGCACCCCCTGTGACCCCCCTGCTGCGCCCGACACAACAAACAGGGAGGGCTATCGCCCCCCCTGTGACCGCCCCGTGCATGCGACTAGTCGTGGAAAGCATATAACACACACCCACAATTATCCAAGTTGTTATTTTCTTTTCCACACAGGAGGTCACAAGAGAGATTAGTCATTGGTCCATTCCTGCAATGTCCATTTTTTCTCTACACCAAGAAAACTTCTCAGTGCTCACATACTTCGCCAATGCATTTGCAACATTCTTCAAAGTGTCCACCTTTACCAACAACATCTTTTTTTCCTCAACCATATCCCTCACAAAGTGATACTGAACATCAATATGGTTTGTCTTTGAATGATATATAGGGTTCTTTGCTAATAAAATTTCACTTTGGCTGTCATAGTCTAGCTTGATAGCTCGCTCTACTAACCCCATGCTTGAATACAATCTTTGCAACCAAACTGCCTCCTTGCTTGCATGAGTGCCTGCCATGTATTCTGCCTCTGTAGTTGAAAGTGCCACTATAGACTGTATTTTGCTCATCCAATTAAATTCTCCTCCAGATAGGTTAAATAAATACCCACATGTATATATTCTTTGATCTAGATCTCCAGCCCAGTCTGTATCAACAAAATCACGAATGTCCAAAAATATATCTAATCATGTTCTTCCTTGATAGCAGGTACCATAACCACTAGTGCCATGCAAATACTTCAAAACTCGTTTCACTACTTTCCAATTCTCCTTCCATGATTTTGATATAAACCTCCTCAATACTCCCACTGCATGTGTAATGTCTGGTCTAGTACATACCATTGCATACATTAGGCTACCGTCTGCACTTGTATATAGAACATGTGATATGTCCTCTTCCTCTTCTTGTTTCTTGGGACACTATTCAACATATAACTTTACACCTACAAGAATATGAACATTCAATGGTTTACTATCTTTCATGTTAAACCTCTGCAATATTTTCTCAGCATTATTCCTTTGGTTTAACCAAAGCTTCCTCTTTTCCTGATCTCGTTTAATTTCCATGGCCTAAATATAGTTTGCAGCACCAAGTTCCTTCATTTCGAATTTGGATGAATATTTGGTCTTCAAATCCTAGATAATTTCTTTTTCATTTCCAATCAGCAACATATGATCCACATGCAAGACCAGATAAATAACATAGTCACAAATTAATTTAAAATACACATAGTGATATGCTTTTCTTTTGGTGAAGCCAATTCCCCTCATATATGTATCAAATTTCTGATACTACATCCTTCATGACTGTCTTAACCCATACAAAGACTTTTTAAACATGCATACCAATTATTTCTTTCCCTTCACAAAGCCTTCAAGTTGCTTCATGTAGATCTCTGCTTCCAGATCCCCATGAAGAAATGTTGTCTTCACATCCATCTGTTCTACCTCAAAATCAAAAGCAACAACAACAGATGAAATTAATATAATAGAAGCTATCCTGACAACAAGAGAAAAATATCAGCAAAATCAATTCCTGACACCTGGGAATAACCTTTTGCTACCATCCGAGCTTTGTATTTCCCCACCTTGCCTTCTGCATTCATCTTCTTCTTAAACACCCATTTTCTTTCAATGGGTTTCCTTCTAGTTGGAAACTCCACTAGATCCCAAGCCTCATTTTTGTCCAAAGATGCCATTTAATCAACCATGGCATCTTTCCAGAGTTTGCCATCCTCTAAATCTACTTCCTTCTTGACAGTTCTGGGATCATCATTAGTAATAGATAAAGACAAATTTAAACAGAAAGCAGATGAACTATACCTTTCTGGTTGCCTTCTTTCTCGAGATGATCTTCTCACAGCTGGAGTTTGTGGCTCTTCATCTTCTAATTCTTGTTCTTCTCTAGAGTTTGATTCTTCCTCCTTTGGCTCAAACTCTATCTTCTCAGGTTCCTTTGGTAGGTCTTCATGTTTAATAACATATTTCATCTCTCTAAACACCACATCTCGGTTGTACACAACCTTACTTATTTCCAGGTTCCAAAGCATATAACATTTTAAACCATCCTTATACCCAATAAAGATGCACCTTTCAGATTTACTATCCAACTTGGTTATTGTCTCCTTTGGAACATGTACATATGCATCACAACCAAATACCCTCAAATGTGAAAGAGAGGCTTTCTTACCAGTCCATACCTCATGTGGAGTCTTATCCTCCAATGCTAATGAAGGTGATATGTTGACAAGGTAACATGCAGTGTCCATCGCCTCTGCCTCGAATTCTTGTCCTAAATCGACACCACTAAGAATGCTTCTTGTCTTTTCAATCAATGTTCTGTTCATTCTTTCTGCAACTTCATTTTGATGAGGTGTGTATGGATTAGTCTTCTATCATGCTATACCACACTTCTTACAAAACTCCAGTGATGGAACTGACATAGGTCCAAATACATCATCGTTCACAAGCTCTAATATCCCTTTCACCCTCTTAGTACCATAGGGGAAACCCACCCGATTCTGCTTCCCATATACGCAATGTTCACATAATTACAAATCTAGAGAGAAATTAGATATACCTTCTACCATACCATTACCATGAAGTATTGGAAGGCCCTTCTCTCCAATATGTCCAAGACTTTGATGCCATAGCATGGCTTTTTCTCCAAAGGCCACTATATTTTCTGCTCCACTTTCAGGAACCACATAACTGTTGCACCCATCAATAACAATGCTACTCAAAATCTTGTATAGAGTTACAATTTGAACTCCCTACATAAATACCAGTGCTCCTCATGATCTACATGTGTACTTGAAGAAGAAGCCAAGTACACATATCCACCTTCATCCGAGGTGGTTTTCACCCCTGTAGAAGGAGCATCATTAGATCCCTTTCCTTTCTTAGGAGCGTTAGATCTACAGTTCATTATATTTTTATGAGTTATGGTCCGAATAGGTTATGGTTTTTGCAGACACCAAAATTCATTCTAAAAAAGGTGATGCAGGGAAAATCATC
Organism: Pinus taeda; assembly: GCA_000404065.3. Taxonomy (NCBI): domain Eukaryota; kingdom Viridiplantae; phylum Streptophyta; class Pinopsida; order Pinales; family Pinaceae; genus Pinus; species Pinus taeda. Next base: position 5,689 of record APFE030224502.1, on the reverse strand, counting down.
GTAACGTTATGTACGAGAAATCACATTTAAATTTCCTAAAAAGTGACTAAAATGGAATGAACTTTAGTTTTTCATGTATCATTTTTAGAGCCGAAGGTTGAAAAAGTGACAAGTGGAATTCAATACAAGTTTTTTCTACTGAACCAGTCCATAATCAGGTCATCGTGGGACATTTGGTATAAATTTACCTTGAAGAATCCATTCTCAGTCTGACTCATGGACTTGGAAATAAGACTAAGATAAATACCATAGGAAAACAATTCAGACCTTGGAGAGTCAAAATTACAGAGATACAATAGTTTCAATATTGAGCTCATAAAAAAATAGAAAAGGGTGTGTATTATTTTAAATTTTTCATAACTTTTGTTTGAAAGATCAGTTTGAAGTGATTTGAAGGGATTAGTGAAGCACAGATTTCGTTGTTTTATTCCAGAATAGCTCAAAACAAAAAAATGAACACTCCCAGTAAGAAAACAAAAATGTCTACTCTAGCTCATGAAGAAGAGGAATAAATGTAACATGATATATCAAAATTGCGAGACCAAGTGCAACAAATTTCACTCTCGCAAAGGGTAACCAAAAATGAACTGTAATCTAAGATGGATGGTTTGAATAATTATTTAAAATAGGGCATGGAAGAAATGATGAACATCAATATGGATAGTTTGAAGGATGTTTTAAAAACATAAATGAAAAGGAACCTAGAAGGTTTGAAGGAAGTTTTGACAAAGTTTCTACAAGAAATTTTTCCTAGTGGTGATAAGGTACTCCATGAAAATCACGTTTAGGACAAAAGGAATAGGAATTATGATTTTAGAGAATCCAATAGCGGGTTGAAAACTAACCACATTCCAAAGATAGATATGAGGAAGTTTGATGGAAATGATCTGGTAACATGGATACTATAGATGGAGCAATTATTTGATCTAAATGATGTGCCATACACACAAAAGGTACACATTGCATCTTTATCTTTAGAACAAAATCAGTTTGTGTGGTATCCATGGATTTTTTCTCATAAATCAGTTTTCACTTGGAATTTTTTTGTGGAATATTTGGTAGCAGATTATGGGGATAAAAAGAGAAACACCTTTAGCCAATTGATAAATCTCAAACAAAAGGGTTCAATGACGGAGCACATTGAGGACTTCCAAAGATTGAATATCAAGGTAAATGATATTCCAGAGGAGCATAGGATTGATGTCTTCATAGGGACTTTAAAGTATAACATCCAACATGAGGTTCCTTTGGGAACTTGATTCATTAGAGAAAGCATTCCAGGTGGCAAGAAAAGTTGAAATAAAACTTTTGGCTACAATGAAGTCTACCACTCACAACTATAAATATGGACGTGTTGCTACTCCTAGAATTCTGCAACCTACAATGTTGAAATCACAAAAATTGAAGGAAAAAACAGAATAAGGGATTTGTTACATTTGTGATAGAAATTACACTAAAGGTCATAAATTTTTTGAGGAGAGATTATTTTTCATAGGTTGTGAAGAGGAGGAAGAAAGCGAACAAGAAACATCAAAATAAGAGGATATACACTAGGAACCAACCCCCAAAAGAGAGGAAATGAATCCAACCATATATTGCAATGCATTGGCAGCAATTACCATTCCTCAAACTCTCAAGATAGAAGGATATATCAAGAAGAAAAAGGTAATAGTGATGATTGATTAGGGTATTACCCATAATTTTATTCATTGTAAGATAACCAAGAATTGAATTGCTTTCTATATCCAACACCAGAGTATCAAGTGATGGTTGCAAATGGAGGAACTATACATTTCTCTGAAAAGTGCCATAATACCAAACTAATAATGGGGGAATATGTATTGAATAATCCAATGCTTTCCATTCCAACAGGTGGTGCTGATGTTGTACTAGTAGTCCAATGGTTACACTCTTTAGGGACGATAGCTTTTAATTTTCAAGAACTTTTCTTGAATTTTTTTTTTTGGGAAGGAAAGGAAATTGAATTAAGGGGTATCATAGGAAAAACATGGAAGATAATCATCTCTAATGGCATGACAAATCTTTTGAAGAAATAATAACGAGGAGTAATTGCACAATTATGCTCACTAGAGGTTTAAACATTGAAATCATTTATTTCTCTAGATCTTCAAAAAGTATTGGACAATCATTCTAAGGTATTTGAGGTTCCCAAAGGCCTCCCACCTATTCGTGATTATGATCATGCTATTCACTTGATTACAGGAAGTGTTCCTCGAAACATTAGGACTTACAGATATCCCTATGCCCAAAAGAGTGAAATTGAAAGTATGGTTGCAAAAATGCTAGAGGGAAATATAATTCAACCTAGTCAAAGTTTTTCTTTGCTCCAGTAGTATTGGTGCACAAGAAGGATGGATCATGGCGTATGTGTCTAGATTATAGGGATCTAAAAAAGCTTACTATTAAAGATAAATTTCCCATTCTTGTCATTGATGAGTTATTGGATGAATTACATGGATTAATTTACTTCATCAAGTTGGATCTTCGTTTTGGATATCATCAAATTAGAATGAGACTGAAGACATTTTGAAAACACCATTTAGAACTCATGAAAATCATTATGAATTTTTGGTCATGCCTTTTGGCCTTATTAATGAACTTTCTATTGAAATATGTAACTAGGTTCGGTCTTGATAATGACATGTAATCATGATTTTATGTCTTTAATGAAAAGATACATATTTTTTATTATTATTGTTGTTCTTGAGACATGGGTTTCATGTTGAAGGGAAATTTATTTTTAGGTCAAGCACCCATTGAGTGCTTCTAGGTTTGTTATGAAGTCAATTGAGTCATTGCCATGTATTGAAGACCCATTTGGGCATGTTACATACTGTAAAGAAAACAATATTGAGTCAAAAGACCCTCAAAAGACCTTCTCATTGGAAAAAGATCAATTCGGCCATATGAAGGGACAAGTTGGCCTAAAGATAGAAATTTGTACCCCTTAAAAGGATATATAGAAGAAAGAACTTGACCTCATTTGGAAACACACTCAAGCAAGTTCGATCTCCTTAAGGTAGAAGCTGGAAAGGATGATGATGAAGAAGAAAAACAAGATCGAAATTTTGGGCCTCTCTCTCTCTTTTGTTAGTGTTTCTATAGGTACTAGGTTAGAGGAAATTTTGAAGTTGCATCGAAGATGTGAAGTTACAAGGGTGAATATGTGAAACTGCAAGGTCGAAGTTGTGAAGCTGCAAGGTCGAAGTTGTGAAGCTGGAAGGTTGAAGTTGTGAAGATAGAAGGTCGAAGCTATGAAACTACATGGTCGAAGCTGTGAATATGCTTATAGGTCGAAGCTATGAAGCTTCTATATCGAAACCGCTTAAGTTGCATCGAGGTCGAAGTTTTGAAGCTTCTAGGTCGAAGTTGCTAAATCTGCTAGGTCAAAGTTGCATAAATTATTGCTAGGGTCGAAGTTGCTGGAAGGTTGAAGTTTGTTGTTGGAAGCTATGTAAGGAAATATCATAAAAAAGGAAGATTGAATTGGTCTTGGAGATGTAGGTTTTGACCCTTTATAGAAATTACCTGCATAAGAATTCTAAAAATAGAAAATAAACAATGGCAAGAACATAAAACGCAAAACAATTATACACATAGATTTTCCCCTGGATCCCGAAACTGGGACTATCAAATTGATTTTTCATTATGTTCCTTTGAATGTTACAACACATATATATACATGACGAAGCATTCATAAACCTAATCCATTAACCCTAGATTAGAACATAACTGTAATTCGTTTGACCAGATCTACAAAATACCATGGGAAGAAAACCATCATGCCCAAAACCATGTGAAAAACCCATGAAAAAAACATAGGTAGGTTTGTCCACCTAATATAGGGCCCAAATTGTTTTTCCTGGGGCGCTGGCCCAGACCCCATACAAGGGGGCTACCGCCCCCTTGAAACCCCTTGACAAGAGGGGTTGCACCCCCCTATGACCCCCCTGCTGCACCCGACGCAACAAATAGGGAGGGTTATTGCCCCCCTTGTGACCCCCTATGCATGTGACTAGTCGTGGAAAGAATATAACACACACCCAAAATTATCCAAGTTGTTATTTTCTTTTCCACACAGGGGGTCACAAGAGAGATCAGTCATTTGTCCATTCCTGCAATGTCCATTTTTTCTCTACACCAAGAAAACTTCTCAATGCTCACAGACTTCGCTAATGCATCTGCAACATTCTTCAAAATGTCCACCTTTACCAACAACACCTTTTTGTCCTCAACCATATCCCTCACAAAGTGATACTAAACATCAATATGGTCTGTCTTTGAATGATACATAGGGTTCTTTGCCAATACAATTGCATTTTGGCTATAACAGTATATCTTGATAGCTCACTCTACTAACCCCATAGTTTAACACAATCTCTGCAACCAAACTGCTTCCTTGCTTGCATGAGTGGTTGCCATGTATTGTGCCTCTGTAGTTGAAAGTGCCACTATAGACTGTCTCTTGCTCATCCAATTAAATGCTCCTCCAGATAGGTTAAATACATACCCACTTGTATATCTTCTCCGATCTAGATCTCTAGCCCAGTGTGCATCAACAAAACCACAGATGTCCAAAAATTTCTAATCATGTTCTTCCTTGGTAGCACATACCATAATCATTAGTGCCACACAAATACTTCAAAACCTGCTTCACTGCTTTCCAATGCTTCTTCCATGATTTTGATATAAACCTCTTCAATACTCCCATTGCATGTGCAATTTCTGGTCTAGTACATACCATTGCATACATTAGGCTACCGACTACACTTGTATATGTCCTCTTCCTCTTCTTGTGTCTTGAGACACTATGCAGCATATAACTTTCCAACTACAGGAATAGGAACATTCACTGGTTTACTATCTTGCATATTAAACCTTTGCAATATTTTCTCAACATAATTCCTGTAGTTTAACCAAAGCTTTCTCTTTTCTTGATCTCGTTTAATTTCAATGCCCAGAATATAGTTTGCATCTTGAAGATCCTTCATTTCGAATTTGGATGAAAATTGGGTCTTCAAATCCTAGATAATTTTTGTTATTTCCAATCAGCAACATATCATCCACATATAAGACCAGATAAATAACACAGTCATGAATTTATTTAAAATACACATAGTAATCCACTTTTCTTTTGGTGAAGCCAATTCCCCTTATATATGTATCAAATTTCTGATACCACATCCTTCGTGACTATTTTAACCCATACAAAGACTTTTTCAACATGCATACCTGTTCTTTCTTTCCCTTCACAAAGCCTTTAGTTTGCTTCATGTAGATCTCTTCTTCTAGATCCCCGTGAAGAAATGTTGTCTTCACATCCATCTGTTCTACCTCAAAATCAAAAGCAACAACAACATATAAAATTAATATAATAGAAGCTATCCTGGAAACAAGAGAAAAATATCACCAAAATCAATTCCCGACACATGGGAATAACCTTTTGCTACCATCCGAGCTTTGTATTTCTCCACCTTGCCTTCTGCATTCATATTCTTATTAAACACCCATTTTCTTCCAATGGGTTTCCTTTTAGCTGGCAACTCCACTAGATCCCAAGCCTCATTTTTGTCCAAAGATGCCATTTCGTCAACCATGGCCTCTTTCCAAAGTTTTCCATCCTCTGAATTTACCTTATTTTTATTTATTCTATTTTATTATTCTATTG
>APFE030224501.1:34227-59242 GCA_000404065.3 Pinus taeda | reverse complement strand
TGATGAACTTCATGCATCACTGATAACTCATGAGCAGAGGTTGAGTAGAAATGAAAACTCATCTCTAGAGCAAGCCTTCAAGACCCAGATGTCCTTCGGAAGAGGAAGAGGTCAAGACAAAGGAAACAAGAGAGGAAGAGGCAGAAGCCAGAACAGAGGTGGAAGGAACAGTCCAGCAAATGCTCAAGGAAGAGGCAACAATTCAGATCAGAACCAAGGCCAAGGCAGCAGCCAACAAAGAGGTCAACATCATGCTCAGGGACAGAGGTATGAAAAATCCAATGTCCAATGTTATTATTGTAAAAAATATGGGCATTATGCCAATGAGTTTAAGAAAAAGCAGCATGATATGAGTAATACTTCTAGTGCAAATATCACTAGAGAAAATATCAGCCAAAATAATGTTTTATTAGCTTGTAACATGGCTGAAACAAACAGTGAAGATATATGGTTCTTAGATTCCGGTTGTAGCAACCATATGACAGGAAACTTAGCGTTGTTTTCTGCTTTAGATCAAAGTGTGAAGTCACAAGTCACACTTGGGACTGATAGTAAAATTTCTGTTATGGGAAAAGGAGAAGTCAAAATATTTACAAAGAAGGGTGAAAAGAAAACCATAGCAGATGTCTACTATGTCCCTGGAATGAGGTGTAACCTCTTGAGTATTGGACATCTTGTCCATAAGGGGCACAACGTTTTCTTTAAGAATGATGTATGCACCATCATGGATATAGCGCCTAGCAAAAGATGCATTGCTGAAGTGAGGATGAAAATTAACAGGATGTTCCCTCTCAAAATAAGAGTAGATTTGAAAAACAAAGAGATAATTGTAGCAGTTACCCAAGAGGCTTTCCAAAGTGTGCCAAAATATGAAAATTGGTTGTGGCACTTGAGATTTGGACATCTCAACTTTGGAGGTCTTAATTTGTTGAGCAGAAAAAGAATGGTAAGAGGATTACCATTGATAGAGAAACCGGACAGCCTTTGTGAAGGTTGCATATTGGGGAAACAACACAGAGAAAGTTTTCCATCAGGGAAATGCATAAGGGCAAAAGAACCCTTAGAAATTGTCCACTCAGATGTATGTGGACCAATGCAAACCCCATCACTAGCAGGAAACCAATATTTTCTAACTTTTATTGATGATTTTACAAGAAAATCTTGGGTTTATTTCTTAAGAATAAAAGTGAAGTGTTTGAGAAATTCCGAAATTGCAAGGCACTTGTGGAAAACCAAAGCGGGCTGCACATTAAAGTTTTGAGAACTGATAGAGGAGGTGAGTATATCTCTAAGGAGTTTCTACGATTTTGTAGAAAAAATGGAATTAATAAGCAATTTACAGCAAGGTACACTCCGCAACAAAATGGAGTTGCCGAGAGGAAAAACAGGACAATCATGGATATGGCAAGGAGCATGTTGAAGGCAAAGCATTTGCCAAATGATTATTGGGTTGAAGCTGTACATTGTGCAGTGTATATTCTGAACAGGTGTCCTACAAAAGCAGTGATGAACAAGGTGCCAGAAGAAGCGTGGAGTGGAAGAAAGCAAGGAGTCACCCACATGAGAGTTTTTGGATGTGTGGCCTATGCACACATTCCAGATCAGCTAAGGAGGAAGTTGGACAGCAAAGGGGAGAAATGTATTTTCATTGGATACAGTGAGGAATCCAAAGCCTACAGATTGTATATCCCATCTACCAAGAAGTTTTTCATCAGCAGAGATGTTCAATTCATTGAAGAGGAAGCTTGGGATGGAAGCATAGAGAAAACAGTGAATGTCAAAAACTGTTTGTCTCATGATGAAGATGATGAGGAGGTGGCTGAAATGCATCCCCAAACAGCAGTGCCAACACAAGGACAGCAAGGAACACCATTGAGGATAAATGAAAGTGCTTCTCCACGCACACCACAAGGAGGAAATTCAAGTGCATCTTCAAGCACTTGCACACCAAGTGAAAGAGGTAAGAAGTTCAGAAATTTAAGTGACATTTATAATGAAGGAATGAATTCCTTATTTGCCTTGTACTGTCATGTTGATGATCCTATTCATTTCGAGGAAGCAATTAAAGATAAGAAATGGATAGAAGCTATGGATGAGGAGATGAATGCCATAGAGAAAAACAAAACATGGGATTTGGTTGAGCTACCAAAAGGTAAAGAAGTCATTGGAGTGAAATGGGTTTACAAGACCAAGAGCAATGCTGAAGGCAAGATAAAAAGGCACAAGGCAAGGCTGGTTGTCAAAGGGTACAAGCAGCAGTATGGGAGAGATTATGAGGAGACTTTTGCACCGGTTGCAAGAATGGAAACCGTGAGAGTAGTGTTGTCCATAGCAGCACAAAACAAATGGAAAGTCTACCAAATGGACGTTAAGTCAGCATTCCTAAATGGAGTGTTAAAGGAAGAGGTTTATGTTGAACAACCTCTAGGCTATGAGAAGAAAGGTGAAGAGCACAAAGTGTGCAAATTGAAGAAAGCTCTTTATGGGCTGAAGCAAGCGCCAAGAGCATGGTACAACAGAATACATTCATATCTATTGGATAATGAATTCGACAAGTGTGAAGGAGAACCCACCATCTACATCAAAGAAAAAGATGGTAAAATTTTAATTGTTGTCTTGTATGTTGATGATGTTATTTTCACAGGTAATGATGATCGGCTCATTAAGAATTTTAAATCAGTCATGAAGGAAGAATTTGAAATGACTGACATGGGTTTTTTGAGATACTTCTTAGGCATAGAAGTAGATCAAAATGAAAAAAGAATTTTTATCTCACAGGCAAGATATGTAAATCAAGTATTGAGCAGGTTTAACATGCAAGAATGCAAGGCAGCGATCACTCCCACAGTAATGGGATTAAAAATTAGCAGAGAGGACAACAGCAAGGATTTTGATCCTAGTTTGTACAAAAGTATTGTAGGCAGCCTTATGTATTTAACAGCAACTAGGCTTGACATTATGTATGTTGTTAGTTTAATTTCCAGATTCATGGAGAGGCCAAAGGAGGCACATTGGCAGACAACAAAAAGAATTTTGAGGTACGTCAAACGTACCAAAATGTTTGGAATTTTATATAATGTCTCAGAACATTTAGATTTGGTTGGATACACTGATAGTGATTGGGCTGGAAGTGTTGATGATCGGAAAAGCACTTCCGGTTATGTTTTTCATATGGTTTCAAGAGCCATTTCATGGGCTTCTAAGAAGCAGTCCATTGTAGCATTTTCTACAACAGAGGCTGAATATGTGGCAGCTACAGCAACATCATGTCAAGCAGTTTGGATGAGAAGGATGTTGAGGAGTTTAGGCCAAGAGCAGGCAAAAGCGACAATGATTTTTTGTGACAATAGCTCAGCTATTGCATTGTCAAAGAATTAAGTGTTTCATAAGAGAACGAAACACATTGATACAAGGTTTAACTACATAAGAGAATTGGTGAACGATGGAGAAATTGTCCTAGAACATTGCAGGACTCAAGAACAGGTTGCAGACATCTTGACAAAGCCATTGGATCAGAAAAGCTTCGAATTTTTAAGGAAGTGTTTGGGTATGACTGAATGCCCAGCAGTTGAAATTAAAGGGGAGTGTTGAAATCTAATTTCAACTGCGCACCTCAAAACCACCGCAGCAAAACCACAAACCATCTTGATGCGTCTCGGACCGCTTTTGCATGAAGGCAGTTTTCGTACAACAAGAGTCTGATACAATATAGTGTTGACGTGTGGCTCTCCACATACGTCACCATTTCTGACATCTCGGGACGTAAAGTTCAACATAAAAGTGGCTCCTAATATCTCCGTCCGCCGTCCGATCTGCTCCATCAATCTCTGCCATCGATTGTCTCAACCTGCATATGGCCAACATTAAAAGCTTGGCATGGAGTAAAATCAAGTTTCATTGACCATACCTTTTATTAATGAATTGTCATATGTGTAGGTAGATATTTATGTTTTTTTATTTTTACGGCACTTAATGTTTCTTTTATGTTGGAGGTATGGGCAAGTCAACTATGTCTTTTAAAAAAAAATTCTTTTGGTATATGGTTTGTGTGTGTTGACATTTTGATAATTGCACACGGGAGAAGAAAGAGTTCGCAGCAGCAAGGATTGATGAACCAGAGGATTGCACAACAGTGCAAGTTTGTAGATCTGTATTAAAAAAAGGGGAAAGCATATGTATATGAGGGGGTTGAAATGTGATTTTCTTTTTGTGTTTTGTATTGCTCAAATGAAGCGGAGCAAGTGCGAATGAAAAATGACTGTGTGAATTTTACTTTTGAGATTGAAAAAGTTATGTAAGAAATTTTTACAGCTCATGTAAGAATTTTTATTCTACAACAATAAATGTAAAAGCTCATCTTTACAGCAGTAAATGTGAATGTAGATTTTACACAGCAGTGTAAAAATCAATTATAACAGAGGCAGAGTAATTTTTTTTTGGTGAAAAGTTTTTGGGTGAATCCCTCTCAGCAAAGAGGATGAATATGTATCAGTGAATTTTGTTTTAATGAATAGAAATCCTTTTCTGGGTATGTAATACTCTGTTCTTTAGTCATTTTTTTTAAAGCTTCCCTGTGCACAAAAGATCCTATGGAGTAAAGGAAACAGAGCATTGCCTCTGTTGTTTTATTTTTGTGTTTTTGGTATTTTACCAGAAAAATCCCCAACATTGTGCCTATGAGAACTCCCCAAAGAACAATGATTTTAGCCCGGTTGTTCGTCCTGTGTCCCCTCTCCCACCAGAAATGGAAATATTTGCGTCGCTCTGGGATGATGATAGCCCCACAACCACATTTCCAGTGTTGACAGGCTCCATCCAAATATCCCACAGTATAAGTCAATCCAGTGTCTTAGAGAGTGATCTCTCATAGTGACTTTTCTTTTACAGTCAACCATGTTTCCAAAAAGAGGGCCACTGAATTGATGACTACCTCCTATACCACTGTAATTTTATGGTCAAAGGTGAGATCTTTCCGACATCGCCAAATGAACCAAATGATATATAATGATAAGGATCAATGTTGTTTCCTAGAATTGATCCAGAAAGCGAGGTAAGTTTTGAGAGAGTGAGAAGCCGGATAATGGATCATGCCCAATTTGTAAAAAACACCGTCCCAGACCGCCACAATGAATGGGCAATTTAGTAAGACATGATCCACATCTTCCTCTCCCCAATTGCATATCATGCAGATTCCAGGACAATTAAAGCCCTTTTTTAGAACGATATTCCACGCAAGGCTGTAATCATGGATCACCAACCATCCGAAGCATATGATTTTTAGGGGAATTGTCCATTTCCAGATTCCCTGATACCACAGGGAGTAATCAAAATCGTTCATGGTCCATGAAATGGTGTGATAAATCTCTTTTCCTATCAGTTGTCCCTTCTTTTGTTTTCCTTCCCAAATCATTTTGTCAGGTTAATCATAGAGAAAGATGTCTGATGCACATAATTGGGAAGTGTACTTTTCCCATTCAATGACGAAATCCCCTTGTAGCCCTAGTTCCTCTGCCTTCTTCCAAGTCTGTCCCAAATGGTGAATCTAAAATTCTATTGGATCTATTGTAATTTGAATATGTTGAGATTACGTAGAGAATTGATCAAGGGGGCAGACAGTGTGTGGCTCCCATCGAAACCTGAGAGGGAATCCAACCCGATCTCGATGATGGAGCCATTTCCAAATTCCCATCTCAGGAAGGACAACAACCAGTGGAGATTGTTCCTCATACATCTTCAGACAAAAGATGTGTAGATTCGAGTCATTTCTCCTCCTCTGAGCCATAGATGAAAAGGTAGATAATACATATATTTTTTCCTGATGATGTGTGACCAGATGCCATCATCAACCATAGCCCTCCAACAATTTTTAGTGATCAAAGATTGAAGTTGTGTGTGTCAAGGATGCCTGAGACACCATCCTTGATCGGCGTGGTGATAGCTTTCCATTGTACTAAATGGATGTTTTCCTCTTTTAGGACTCCAGACCACATGAGCCAAGCCATAATGGATTCAATCTTGTGGATGACCGCCACAGGGATTGGAAAATATGCATCCAATATACTGCAAGGGTTTGAAAGACGGATTTAATCAGTATAAGTCTTCCACCCATCGATAGCCATCGATGCTTCCACCTGCATAATGTGTTTTCAAATAGGAAAATAAGCGAGTCCAAGTCTTGTACAAGATATTTGTTAGGATTAATACACAAATCAAGACATACAAAACCAAGCGCAAGGGGGGAGGACACAATGTTAAAAAGGCTACAAATCACCCTGATTACGGTCTCTTCACCCTCCCCATGAAGAAGGCAAGATTTAGTATTGTTAATGTCAAGTCCTGAGGTTACACTGAAAGTGCTCATGAGACTGTGAACGTAGGGCCATTCATCGAATTTAGCTTCTCCCTCGAACAAGAGATCATCCACAAATATCAAGTGAGTGATTAGGTTGTGTGAGGAGGTGTCAATGTTAAGAATATGACCTCGTTCCCCAGTTTTCTCCATCAATCGACTCAAGAAATCCATGGCAAGGAGGAAAAGTAATGGGGACAGGTCAAAACCTTGTCGCAACTCTCTAGAGGCCCAAAAGAGCCGAGACAATAAGCCATTGATCATTACCGCAAAATTAGCAGTGGTGATGCAAGCCATAATCCACCAGATGTTATGTGGGCTAAGTCCAATTTTAATTAGCACCATCCTTAAGAAGTCCCAATCAACGCTATCAAATTCCCTGTGCAGGTCAACTTTGAGCAAATAGGCCTATAGATTCTTTGTCTTAATTGAATGCACGAGCTCTTGGGTGAGGCCAATGGCGTCCTGGATCAGGCGTCCCTCAAGAAACTTGAACTATTCGAGAGAAATGTGCTTGGACAGGAACCCCTTAATCCTGCTGGCAATGATTTTATAAATCATAGACTTGTAGACAAAGTTATAGAATGAGATACGATGAACATGTGGCAGTCAAATTTGACAAAATGGAGTGGCCTAATAGGGTAAATCCAATTGACATGGGTCACCACTAAGGAGATTCCATGTGGAGATGATGACTTCAGCATGACATAATCTCGGAGGATGGAACATCGGAGGTTGGGATTTCATAACCTATTATTGAATCCTTTTGAAAAAGTTTCGATCTGATTAAAGGCGCTCTGATGAGACTGGCACATGGTCGTGGGAGACCCAAAGGACCAAGGGCACAGATCAAGGATAGCACCTAAGTGCTATGAATAATTTCAGAGCTCAAAGTTTTATAACTCCTGTGCAAATGTTTTATAGAAAATTTTTGATCCAATAAAGGGGCTCAGTGTGTTGGTTCATGGTCAAGGGGACTAATAAAACCAAGGGTGTAGAGCAAGACTGCCACCTAAGTACTATGGAGAAGATTAGAGGTTGAGGATTTCATAACTTCCGTATAAATGAACATTGAATAAAGTTACGATGGAGGGGGATCTGATGTATGATAGGCACATGGTTTTGAGAAATCTAAAGAATCAAGGGTGGAAGAGAAAATAAAAAGGGAGATAGGCCCTCGGTAGGATCTAAAGGCCTTAGCACCTAGAATCTTAGCTGCTTGTCATAGCATCCAGTCCCGTGGAGGAAAAACATCAAATGGCCAAGTGAAAGGAGCTTGGAACCTCACGACCTCATAACATCACTTGAATAAAAGTTACAATATATGAGGGCTCTGATATTGCAACACCTAAGGGCTATACCGATGGTCATAGGTAACAGTCATATGAGAAAGAAAATGATAAGGAGGCTAAGAACTAAGGGGATAAAGGCATCAAAATTGTGAGATTTCATAAGATCTTTTTAATAAGAAGTTACAAAATGAAAAATATATAATATTGTTGTACAAAGGTATATGAAGGAATATGAGGATGAATGAGTCATCAACAAGGACCATGAGCATGCATGAGAGTTTTTCACAGAAGTAACAATGATTGTCAAAGATCATTGGTTCAAGGAAATGAGGATCACCATTCACATGGAAGAGTGTTGGGATGCCTTAAATTAAATAAAGAATAAAAAAGCCATGCCTAAGTACATTCAAGCTCTGTGAAGTCATGAATAATCACAAAGAGCCTCAGGGATAGGAGATTTGTTCATAGAGATACCATTTCTTGGTTGAAGTGTGCAGGTGGACTAAGAATTAATTCTCAGTATAGACAAACACTGAGGTGCCCATTCTCAATAGTTATTGTAGTAGCAATGGCCAAGTCAGAAAAACAAGACGAAGAACCATGCAAAGGTAGACTTGGGCAGTGTGGAAATAAGCAGCAGAGGCAACATTGAGTTGTGCAATAGGGGATCAAAATCAGTGATTACCATCGACCAAAGTGGGGAAATGCAACATTGTTGAGAGAGTTATGTAAAGAGCTATGTGTTGATTATGCACTGGTGTATTTGAGAATAAGAAAGCATGTTATGCTATGAAAGACTGAGAGTGCCTAAGTATAAGAAAGAGACCCCGAGAGAGAGCCAGTGGTGCTGTGTGAAAGGCTGAAGGTGCTTATGCAGAGGAAGAAGACCGAGAAGTGTGTGATGATGTGTACAATGCATAGAGAGTAGAGAGAAGTATGATTCTTTGGTGGTGACAATAGGCTATTGTAGAGTGAGAAGAGTGAACAGAGACATAGTGTTGCGTGGCCCAAGGGCTGAATAGAACAAAGATGATATCAGGCAGAGTGGTTGCCAACAATAACGTTGAGTTCCTATTTAAGTGTGGGTTGGAGCTTGCATACAGGGAGTTGGTGCTTCCATCTCTAGTGGGTGCTTGAGAAGTCTTGGGGGTTGGTTCCTCCTACAAATTGGTGCTTGCATAAATACAAGGAGTTGTAATGTCATGCTTGTAACAAATCAATGAATTTGGTGCTTCACATGGTGCTTTTGGTAAGCTGGACAAGTGTCTAGAAATGGAGCAAGTTGGTGCTTCCTGCCAGTGGGTTCTAGAAAACAATCAAAGGGATTTGGTGCTTCCTATTAGTGGTGCCTCACAAAAAAAAATTGATGTAATAGAGTATGTGCTCTTATTTTATATCAATAAAAAAAACAACTTTTGGTGGTTTTTCCTAAAAGGGTTTCCATATAAAGCCTCCATGTTCATGTGTTTGTTGCTCATGATGTGTATGTGTGTGTTGTGATATGGCTATTGTTATGGTTGTTAATGGTTTCTCAGATATAATGGATGCCAAGTTTGAATGAAAAAATATAAATTGACATAAATTTAAAATTAGCCTTAATACAGATTCGACCCCTCTCTCACCAACTAAATTTGAAAATGAAGATATAAAATGGGTGTTTATAAAAATATAAGTAATAGAACTATTTTATATAATTTCTTTGTATATAACTATTAGTTTTATAAATTTATTATCTTCAAACTACTCCATAATTTTCACTTTAGTTTTTATATTATATATATATATAATATATATATTATATATATATATTTGAAATAGGATTTCATTTATAACAAACATTTGATTCTTAAAATTTGATTTTATTTCGGTATATTTTTGAAAAGGACTTTTATTATAAGGAAAACCTAAAAAAAGAGATTTGAAATATTATACAAAATTGACACCCCACTTGATAAGATCAAAAATGTTTTTTTAATTGATCTAAAACAACACCTAGAACAATAATAATAAGTTCTTAATATGATAGGTACAATAAAAAGAAAGTAACCCATTATATTTTATTTTCAAAACATTTGGAATATTAATAATTAAAAAAATACTTTTATTATTTATTTATATATAAACTAGATTGTAAATCACTAAAGAAATAAACTAAAAACGTTAACACAATGATTCACATCCATGCAGACATTTAATGTCCATCACACTCAAACACATCAAATCAATCATACATAAATATTCTCAACATTGAAAAATCCATATGCTAATTCTAATAATTCAGGAAATTGAATAATGATACAAGAACCATGGAAAGACCGATATGATGGCCTAATTATACATTTCTTGGCTTCTTCATACCCGTAGGCTTAGAATAATAAATAACAATTGTTTTAAAGCAAACTAGCTTTTTATGAAAGCCTAAAATCACTCCATGATTTTTCTAAATCTACCATAATTTATATCCTAAATCTCGCATGACTCAAAAGGCAGAGTCTCTCGCTAAAATATTATTATTATTATTATTTTATTTTTTTTAATCTCAATCCATAATTATTTTAGATATTAAAAGTATTTACAATGAGGAAATAAAATTCCTTTTCCATGTTGAAACCCTCTTTGCCTCAAAGAGCTTGATGACTTGGAAGCTCTAATGCTCTTGCATCAACAATGAAGGGGGTTTCCATATGTGGATGATTTCAATGCTATTATAGAGTTAAGCCTATTATACGACGATAAACGAATCAGCTTAGGTGACCAAGTAACACCTGCCCAAATGCAATGCAGACCTATTGGGTTTTAAAATTGTAGCGATGTCGAGGACATCCAGGAAACATTCAAGAACCTAAAAGTAGTAACACAAGTAAGTTTAATTATTTTTTAGTCCATATGTCTCTTAATGATGAAATAATGATTTATATGTTGTCCAATTGAAACGTATACTATGAACCTATTAATAAATCCACATTATCATGTTATGGCAGATCCTAACGCTCGTTGCAACAAGTATCTGCACTACTATGTTATAATCCTTAACTCATATCATATCAACTTATTTATTATTTTGCATTAAGAATTTGTTAAATAATTTCACAATAACAATATGAATCGCTACGTTGTGCTAGATGTTAATTACACATTTCCTTGATTGTGAGAAAGGTGTGATATGGTTGTGTTTCTTTCTTTTACCTCTACATCAACATCTACATATGAAATCGTGCAACAATAATGTTAAAGTGGATGAACATATTTTTGTTTCTTTTTCCTACAATATTAGAAAATTTTATGGAGGATATCGTTTCCTATGAACATCCAAGAGTGGGTGCACACAACATGGATTTGACATTGTTGAAGGTTGACAACCCTATCAACTTTCGACAGTCCATCCGCGTATCGAAATCACAGAAAAATTGAGTACCAGATATTTTTTAGATACTAATGAACTGAGACTACCTCTCTCTACTTATCTTTTCAACATCAAGTATGAAAATCAAGAGAATCAGAAGGGTAAAGAAAATGGAGCATCAACTGAGAAGCGGAAAAAATTCAAGAAAATAATAGATTATTATTATTATTATTATTAACCCTTTATAACGGGTACCTTGTAATTTGGATGCAATTGGATATTGTGGTATCATACCCATTTTTTTTGTTGGTTAAGCAAATGTGCATGTAAATGTAAAGAGATGCCGAGGACATCCAGGAAACATTCAAGAACCAAAAATTAGTAACGCTAGTATGTTTAATTGTTTTTTAGTCCATATCTCTCTTAATGATTAAATAATGATTTATATGTCGTCCAATTGAAATGGATGCTATGAACTTGTTAATAAATCCACATTATCATGTTATGAGAGATCCTGACGCTCGTTGCAGTAAGTATCTGCACTAGTATTTTATAATCCTTAACTCATATCATATCAACTTCTTTATTATTTTGCATTAAGAATTTGTGAAATAATTTCACAATAACAATATGAATTGGTATGATGCGCTGAAGGTTAATTACACATTTCATTTGATTGTGAGAAAGGTGTGATATGGTTGTGTTTCTTTCTTTTACCTCTATATCAACATCTATAGATCAAATCATGCAGCCGTAATGTTAAAGTGGATGAACATATTTTTGTTTCTTTGTCCTACATTATTAGAAAATTTTAGGGAGAGATTGTTTCCTAAGAACATCCAAGAGTGGGTGCACACAAGATGGCTTTGACATTGTTTAAGGTTGACAACCCTATCAACTTCCGATGTTCCATCCATGTATCAAAATTGCTGGAAAAATTGAGTATAAGATATTTTGCAGATACTAATGAACTAGGACTGCCTCTCTCTACTTATCTTTTCAACATCAAGTATGAAAAATAAGAGAATCAAAAGGGTAAAGAAAATGGAGCATCAAATGAGAAACGGAAAAAATTCAAGATAATAGTAGGTTATTATTATTATTACTATTAACCCTTTATAACATGTGCCTTGTAGGTTGGATGCAGTTGGATATTGTGGTATCATACCCATTGTTTTTGTTGGTTAAGAAAATGTTCATGTAAATGTAAAGAGATGCCGAGGACATCCAAGAAACATTCAAGAACTGAAAATTAGTAACGCTAGTAAGTTTAATTGTTTTTTAGTCCATATGTCTCTTAATGACGAAATAATGATTTATATGTTATCCAATTGAAATGTATACTATGAACCTGTTAATAAATCCACATTATCAGGTTATGAGAGATCCTGACGCTCGTTGCAGTAAGTATCTGCACTAGTATGTTATAATCCTTAACTATTCTCATATCAACTTTTTTATTATTTTCCATTAATAATCTGTTAAATAATTTCACAATAACAATATGAATCGCTATGATGCACTGGAGGTTAATTGCACATTTCCTTGATTGTGAGAAAGGTGTGATATGGTTGTGTTTCTTTCGTTTACCTCTACATCAACATCTATAGATGAAATCGTGCAGCTGTAATGTTAAAGTGGATGAACATATTTTAGTTTCTTTGTCCCACAATATTAGAAAATTTTAGGGAGGAGATCGTTTCCTATGAACATCCAAGAGTGGGTGCACACAAGATGCCTTTGACATTGATCAAGATTGAAAACGCTATCTACTTCCGATGGTCCATCCATGTATCAAAACCGTGGGAAAATTTGAATACCATATATTTTGCAGATACTAATGAACTAGGACTGCCTCTCTCTACTTATCTTTTCAACATCAATTATGAAAATCAAGAGAATCAAAAGGGAAAATAAAATGGAGCATCAACTGAGAAGTGGAAAAAATTCAAGAAAATAGCATATTATTATTATAATAATAATTATTAACCCTTTATAACAGGTGTCTTGTAGGTTGGATGAAGTTGCCTATTATGGTATCATACCCATTTTTTTTGTTGGCTAAATAAATGTGCATGTAAATGTAAAGAGATGTGTACATAAAACTTGTTGTAAATTTTTTATGCTCATGTATATAACAATAAGGATGGTGTTTCTAAGGGGGTGGGTTCTATCGCAATCCTTTTTGGTTTTCCCCTCATGTAAATGTAATTAATTATGAGGTCATAGATTTAGAGTTGGGATGAGGAACCACTTGGGAATGGCCTGAGAAGTAGCCAAAATATTGAATGTTGTAATTAAAAATCTCACCCACTTCCTTATTGTATTTTACAAATAATTATGTTGGCATATGAACACCTAGAAGAAAAGGATGTGTTGTTGGCATTGTTGTGTTGACATTGATGTCAATAAGGTCATGGTCGGGTCATACTTTTCATATACATGTGTGATGCATGTTTACTTGGTGTTCCTATTCATTGGCATTGATGTATTGACAGTGAGATGGTTGTGTTGCGATTGATGTCAACTTTTGAGGTCATGCACTTATGTCAACCTCATGATGATGTAGATTGATGGACCATGGTGTGTGTTAGTATGTGTTGGCATTAATAGAGCTTCAGGGTAGCTTGATGGTCTTGAAGGAGTTTGAATGTGTTTTCATGTGCATTGATGTACATATGATCATGATTATGGTGCGGCTACAACTAGAGGATGTTGCTACAAATATCTACATGTGATAGAGGTTGTTCACGGCACACTAGTTGAATTGTCAACTAGGTCGTCATTAATTCTTCATGTCTATGCCTACAAGGATGACTTGTTGTAGAAATGTGACAGCTTGATGATGGCGCTATATATATTTTCAGGTTTGTTTAGATGGGTTCCATCTTATTCAAAAGTCTGATGGAGGGTGGAGGACTTGTTGGAACACTTGTAAATGTTGTTTGTTGGTGCTTATAGTTCAACTTGGCAGTGACACTTGAGAGGCATGTTTGGTCTACTTGCAGAGGTGTCAAAGGTCATGTCAGAGGTCTGGGGGCTAGTACAAACGCTGGAGAAGAGGATGGAACAGATGGCAAAGGCCTTGAGATGAAGTATTGACGTTTGCCCTTAATTTTATCCATAGTTTCATGCACATATGCCTATTGGATCAACATAAAACCCATAGTCGCATGGATATAAGCTCAAGGGAGTGGTTGATGGGCCTCCAAATTGGACATAAATTAAGGCTCATATGACCATATTTAAACACATTAAGTGTCTCTTTTTTGCATTATATTACATATTTTTAACTTTAATAAATTCATTATGAAGGTTTAGAGATAATTATATTTTTGTGCCTAATATTATTTAATTTTGTAGAATATTCGGCAGATTATGAATATTTTGAGGAGAATATAATCTAAGTACTTGCTCCTTACTATAGGAGGATCAATATTAGATGATAAGTTAACAAAATATCATGAAATTATTGACAAATTCTTGAGCTCCAGTGATTAAGAAAATCTAGGAACGTGTTCCCCGTCATTTAATGCAAATTCCAAGTGTTGGGAACCAAATCCACTATTTGAGGTATTTTGGAGGCAAAATCTTCCTCCTTTAAATGAGAATACTTCCCCATAAATTTGTGTAAGTACCAAGTTAATTTTTCCTCTAGAGGCATGTATTTCTTAGTCTTCTTGAGGAGAAAATATGTTCTTTAGTGGCTCTACTTTCATTTCTAGAAGGGATGTACTTGGATTGATTCAAATAATGAATTTTGGTGCCATTTTTAGCTTCTAAAGCATGGTTTCCTTCATAGGTATCTAAGTTTTGTTGGGCTTGACCATCCTAGGATCCTCAAATCCCTCTTGTATAATTTCTTTTTTCCTTTGAATGCCTTTTTCACTTGCATCTCTTATTTTTTGTATTTACTATTTATGTTTCTTTTGTTGCAGATTAGATTGGTTAAATAATTGAAGTGAGTTTTTTTGCATGTTATTTACAGAGTCAAAATCATGATGCATCCTTAGAAAATCTTTGAAAATTCATCTTCTTCATTGAGCTACTTGGATTAGGTTATTAGCTCACGAATCTAGAATGTCTAGAAGTCCCTTGTAGCAAAATAGTCGTATATTATGCTATTTTTTAGAACATGTTAATCAAATTCATTTGAGTATATTTCACTTGTATTGGGTCATAAGAACATTCACTTTAATAAAAAATTTACCCCATAGTATTTTCACTTGATTAGAATAGGATTTGGTAGGTTAACTAGCTCGCTAGTTCTTGAATTTCCAGTTTTTAGTGTAGTAATTGTCTTCTATTTTTTAGCACATTTTAACAGGGGTATTTTGGAGTGATGACACTTGGAATATAGTCCTAAAAAAACCTAATTAATAAGAAAAATCCTATCCCATTTACATTTGATTAATGTGGGCATTCAAAAAGTTTTCTCCTCCTATAGCACCTCCTGTAGCATGTGTAAACTTAACCATATTTGCTCTGAAAGATTTATTTTTATCTCTTAGTTTTGAACAATGACCCCTTTGATCTGAATCCATGATTTAGTAAGACCAAAATGCCTCTTAATCCTCGCCTCTACTCCATTTCAATTCACCTCTGCAGTTTGGATTAATGGATAGATTCATGACTTGAAGAGAATAATGATCATTTTCATGATTACTTTATGAAGCACCTTGTGAACCCTATTGACAAAATCGATCTTGAATGTAGTGATTGAAAAATGATTTCTTTTTTTTTCATACATCTTAATATATGGTTTACATTTCCAACATTTATATTTATATTGTATAGACTAGGCTTCCTTTTGATGTACTATTCACACTTTGCAAATAAGTTAATGTTTACATTTCTACAAATAGGATTAACATTTGCATTCATGTAAGGTAGAATATCCTTTCCTTTTTGAAAAAGTAACTAGGATTTCCTCTCTACAAAAGTAATTAGTTTTCCTTTATTCAAATAGAGTAACATTTCCATTCCTGCAATTATTTTATGCTTGGATTTCACGGAATTCACTTCATTGCATCATATCAACGAAAGGAAGACACATTGCATGCTACACATACAGTGTCAACGCCTCTTAAGTTTGCACGAACCCCGGGTTGATAATTTTAGTTGGTAGCCTTGGGATTTGTTGCATTCTTGTTGCAATACTGAAGCTCATCATTGGTTATAGCCCTAGTCATGTTCACACCATGTTAAGGGAGTGACTGAGGGGTTTCACGACATTTTCTCCACATTCCTTGCATTTTTTAGAAGGAAATTAACTTGGAAATTTTGAGAGGCTTCAATAATTAGTGAAAAGGGTCACAAATGGCTTGGAAAAGTCCTATCATGATGTGAATGCATTTAGTGCACTAGTAGTGACCTTAGTGGATTGATTTGGTCCAATTTGTGCACCTTTGATCCTAGCCCCAAGCCTAATTTCATCGTACACATTTTATATACTTGATCTTCGAGCTGAGGAATGATTGGTGATGGTTGTGTGTAAGTGAGAAGGTTTCAGAGAAGTAATGCATATGTCATACCTGGTGGAGAGCATAGATGTGTCATTATACGAGTGTTTTATTGCTGCATAATGAGCAAATTTGAATCATGATTCAATATAGTTCATATTTGGAGCTACTGCTGTATATATTAGTTGGAGAAGTTTTTGTATGTTGTTGGAGTGTATGTTGGTGATCCTCTCACACTTTTTTTGCAGGATCTGGTGATGCATTTATCACGTAGCCATGTGTCGTATGATGTTATTTGTATTATGCAATATTCTATTATTATGATGATCTAATTGTATTCATATTTGTGTGCCCACAACATTTTCTATTTTTTAGAGCACACTTCTTCTAGTGTTCATGTTTTGTTTGAAGATGAGATCTTACTGCTGAGGGCATGTATGTAGAGTTGAAATCTAGTTGAGAATAGTGCCTTGGAATATAGTTTGAAAATAGATGAAAGGAGGTCTACATGGTGATGAGGAGCAATGACTTCATGGAGGTGGAGCAGTGATATCAAAGCTTGAATGAAAGGAAGAAGTTTCTCTATCCAATGATGGTTGGATAGTCTAATGGTAGTTGGGCGAGGATCGATTAATCATGGTGGATTTCAATGAATGGTGGTTCATATATCTGTAGAGAACAATGAATTTCAAGATGATTAGTAGTATCAAGTCACGTAACTGATTGAAGTTGGAATTTGTATATGAGGTCGATTATCCATGTTGATGGGAGTCAACACACTATGTAAAATATCAATTTCTTGACATAATAGAAATTTAGAGAAGAGCATCAACAACAAGGGTGGTATTTCTCCCAGAAGGGCTTCCACAAGAAATATTGTGTCTCATGGTGTATGATGTGATTGTGTGCATTGTTCATCATTTCTGTTACTTAGATGGTTTATGATTTAGTTGTCTATATGTTTATATTCATGGATAATATAATAAGTTGTTGGTGCATGTTTGTGTGATTCAGTGAGTGAAGTTAATAAAGGAAAAAATTGTATACAAGTCACACTATTGATTCAACACCCCCCAGTAGTGCTCAAAAGGTTTCCAACATGTGCCATTTCTGTAGGGATGGGGGGAAATTGGTCGACATGCAATGGAAAGGGAATGGGAAAAAATAGGGCACCCTTGTTAAGAAAGATTATCATTCAATCATGCATTTGAGCATTTGGGTAAAATATACTTCCAGAGATGGGAAGAGCAATGTAAGATACACTTAGAAGCACATGAATAACACCCATGCTTAGGAATTTGTTGTATATAGAAGAACCATGCAATATAAATGCGATATAGCATTGTAAGAGACTCAATGTATTCTTAAGCTTAGGAGCCAACTGACGAGTATTGGACAAGTAAAAACTGTGGTGACTTTAAGGTGGGGTGGTAGTGGACTCTGGATTCTTACATAGCAGGTGGACACACTGGTCACCCTATTACTTCTCTTGGTTTTCATAAGTGGAGACTCTTGGGTGGACTCTGGATTCTCGTGAAAGCTATCAAGTGGAGACATTATATGCTCTAGATTCCTTTAGTCTAGTCGAGTGGACACATCAAGCTCTAGATCGATGGAAGTGATTGTTGGGTGGAGATGTTTTCTACTCTAGGATCCCACTAGATTGTAGGTGGAGGCACAGTGTGTACTAGATTCCCATGTGTTATGATTGACTGGCATGCACATCCCTTGAGTGGTTTATTCCAATGGCTCTGAATCTAGTTAGGGGGTGGTCATCTACAAGAAAGGATTGCAGTGTAGGTGGCCTATAGTTGGGAGGGGAGTTGAAGTCCCTTTCTCAATTTTGAACCATATAGTGACTATGATAAGTCATTTACCTATGTAGTTATGCATATTTATGGAATATTAATGAGGAACACTATGATTCTATGGTAATGGATATATAAATATATCTAATGAGGATGTTTATTAATATGTGTGTATAAAATGGTTTGTGTAGGACTGTCATGTATATAGGGGACTGTAGATCCCTTTATGGCTAGCATAATTTTGAATAAAAATCTATTTGTATGTTCGTGTTTGGATATACTATTGCCAACTTATTGTGGTTGCATGCAATGTCCATTAAATATTATGTGTAGATAATTTGAAGTGTAGCATAAAGTATGATGAAGGCTTGTAGATTATACTATGAGGGATGGCTCAATGACTTCCATGGTACTATTGTGGTGTGTGTATGTAGATCCACATATTTTATATCATGGTAGATTTGTAGCCTCCATGACTTAAAGCTAGTGATTTTTTTTGTAAAAGGACATGTTGAGTTGTTCACGACCATGTGAGGCCTTGGTATATATGTTGGATATTGTCTAATATTGTAGCTTTGCATTATAAGTGTTGCGGATGTTTAGGTATGGTCATTGAAACCTACAAGACTTCAAAAGTGGCTTGTAGAGAGTAAGATTGCAATTAAGTCAAGAAAGTGCTAAAGAACTTCAAAGGAAAATCATGATAAGCATAGGAGTCGCATTAAAAAATAAGGAAAGGAAAATTCTTGTCATTCGCTAGAGAATATTTATGTCGCACCGTACTAGGGATACAAGGAGGTTACTATGAGAAGAAGACATTGTTGATGGAGGTCACAGAATGGGAAACTTTCCATACTATTCCATAATTTTACTATCATGGTGTGAAGGTGCGATGGTTAGGTATCATAATTTTCATAGAGGTCTAGATTAGGGCAGGACTCAAGATCTATGTCGAAGTGTCACTTTCTAGGATTGCAATGTGACTAGGATGATGTCACCTTGAAACCACCACACACCATGGGACCATAAGGTAGAGTTTATGGTGTAATTTTGTAGCGGGTTGTTGCAGTGACTAAACCCACAAAATTAACATTGCTAAACGAAGAATGCTTCAATTACACGGGAACTTTCAAAGTGCATTGTGGAGGTCAAAGTTGTATGCACCCAAGTAGAGAGGTCGTGAACTAATACAGAGTGCAAGACATCAAATTTCCCATTCTTTGACATGAATATTAGTGTCATGCCACAAGATTTTGGAATATAATACACCTAAGAAACAAGGCATTATATTGCAAGGGTGTTATGGCATGATGATGTGGTAGGAACAATTTTGGCCATGAAAAATGTGGTAGGACCATGTGGCAAACCTTGGTAATGTGGTAGGGGTTAAGGAGCTCAGACTCCAATTGGGTATAAATTTCAATCTAGAATTTGGATTGGGATACAATTTATATAATTAGAAAGCACTCGACGAGATGAACATGATGGTGTAGGACAAAGTTGATTCTGATGCATTTGGAAAAGTAGAAACTTTGTAACCCAATATATATGAAGAGATAATGGAGGTTATTTTAATTAAAAGTAACACCTCCAATTCTTCCAGTATTATTCTAAGTGGGTGGGAGGGAGAATTATGGTCTAGGAGAAAAAGGATTTCCTAGGGTTGGTGCCCCTATATTAGACTCACCAAGTTGAATTTTTTCATGAAATACTAGTCATGTGCCTTGATTCATTTGTCCTCTAGGATCTCATACTTTATGGTTTGATATCCACATGGTTGTATAATTTTTTCTATTATTGTCTCCACTTTTCCAAGATCCCATGTTCTGCTTTGTTCGTGCCTTCTTGTTTTGCTAGTGCAATCCCTTTTAGCCAACCACATTATCTTGTTGGTTGTATACTTTTATCCATTTCTATACCATTTCCTATGTACATAATTCATCAAATTCCTTAATTCCTCAATCTTGATGTCTAGCTCATATCATTGTTGAACCAAATTACCGAATTAGAACAACATTTTCAAAAAATGTGTGGCTTCAACCATCACCTGTTCTCTTCCATAACCTTGTTTCTTTCACTCATTATCAACATTTTTTGAAGATAATTTGCCCCATATTTTCTATAAAGAAGGAGGCTACTACAATAATCTCCATTCCTGTCCTTGGCACAATAAGAAAACCTATTCTTTGCAGGATGTTGTTTATTTTCCAAAACAAGCTTATGATCCATATCCGTTTGCTAAAAATGAAATAATATATATTTTTTTAGATAGACTTGTCTCATGTTTCTCCTTTTCTCCTTCTCTTTACAACATTTCCTATATTTCTTCCACAATCTCGATAGTGTTTACACCATAAATTGATTAGAAAATGCTTAGATGCTTTTAGCATCACATACTTCTTGTGCT
This sequence comes from Pinus taeda, assembly GCA_000404065.3. Taxonomy (NCBI): domain Eukaryota; kingdom Viridiplantae; phylum Streptophyta; class Pinopsida; order Pinales; family Pinaceae; genus Pinus; species Pinus taeda. Next base: position 38,581 of record APFE030224501.1, on the reverse strand, counting down.
CTTTGATTTCATTCATTATGTAGTCCTCTTTTGTCTTGTTACAATCAAATTAGTGTTCATATTGTAATTCCTTTCCATATTTTGACAACATGGTGTTCAAACATTGTTCCTTCTCCTTGATGGATTTATCCTTGGAATGTAATCCTTCATCCTTGCTTCCTTTTGTAACAATTTTTAGTTGTTCTTCTTCACTTTCTGAATGGTTGCTCTTATTTGTTGTCATGGTTTCCCTTGTGAATTGTTTATAGGGCTTCCTTCGATTACTCACAAGGACTACTTTACCCTTGTTTCAACTTTTGAGAAATAACTCTTATTCCTTATTCTTCCTTTATGCTACCTCTAGATGAGGTTTTTGCTAAATTCCTTTTCTTCTGGTCTTCTTGGAGAAAACCTATATTCTCTTCTACCTTTTGGACAACTGGTCCATGCTTCTTCCCACTCAAGACATATTCACAGCCATTCAAGAAAATTCATCTTCTAAGGGTAAATCCATTACCTTAGCATCTACAATTTTCTTCCTCTCATGTTTATCGAGATACATATTCCATTTTTTATCACAAGTTTGTTGTCCTTTCTTTTATTTGTTGAATTCTCCTCGATTTATATCTTAAATACAATTATACCTTATCTTCTTTATTTATGACAACTTTTAAAGGATACCCTTCATATTTGGTATGGATACAATCCAATTCGTTCACATTTGTTGGGATAACAATACTTGTAAGTTGTTTGCAGGGCTAATTGCTCAAATTTATATCTACTTTCCTTTTCTTCTAAGAAGTAATTCCTACACCTTTTCCTTTCCTTTAGATAGTATGTTCAAGTTCTTGACCTACAAATATTGAATTCACATACATCTTATTAGTTTTAAAATCAGGAGGCCATCTATCTTCTTATGATGCCTTCATCACCAATTCCTCTCATCGTATATGGTCCTTCTTCTAGTTTACTTTATGAGACAATGTTGCCTCATCTTTCAATATGAAATATTATTTATTCTATCCCCCTCTAATACTTTGGAAAATAATTCCTTCATTCCCCTTTATTCTCATGACATATCTAGATTATTATCCTTCTTTTCCATTCTTATGACTTGCAACTATACACAAAGCATCAATCTTCAAATCATAAAGCCTTCTTTCTCCATTTGCGTCCTCTACCATCATAACTTTTATCAACAACTTATTCTATTGGATTAGAATCTTCTTATAGTCCATGAGACTCAGTCAATATTTCATCAGCATCATCCTCCCCATTTTCTCCATGGAATACTCACCACTTTGGCTCACAATTGCGAACTTCCCACTCTCCATATTGAGTTGTTGTGGGTTCTTCAATTTTCAATTGAGCGCTAAACATGTTCCCTAGATTTCTCATTATCTTCCTCCATATAGCTATCTAAAAGGCCATTGGATCTTACATTTTATATCCCATCCACACCTATGTTCTTCCTTATTCCTCTCTTGTAAACACATGTTTATCACATTGAGTCTCTCTTTTTACTCAATCATCTCTCTGTCAAACTCATCATTTATCAATTTCCTTCTCATGGTTCCATTCTCTTTGAAATATTTCTATATTATTTTGTGGCCTTCAACTAAACCCTTAACATGACTATCAGTAGCCATCTCCTTCTCCTTCCCTATTGGATCCTCCATGTTGGCTATGAAATGAAAACAAGCCTCCATAGACACATCACAAATATTTTCTCCTCTAGCTTGGCATTTCAGTATCACAAGTTCACCTACTCTAGAACCTCTTGAGCTTCCTCTACTGCTCTGGTTATTTCACCCTTCTCACCTCTTAAGAACTTCACTTGTTCTCTTCACCTTTCTTTGAGGACTTCCTCTATCCTCTTCGCTTTCCAACCTCAACTGAAACAACTTCTCTCTCTATTTGTAGCCTCTTTATTATAAGGATTCTTTGCCATGATCCTTAAGAACATAACCTTTTCTCTGTAATATATCTCCTAACTGTAACCAATGCCACCATATCTTCTTCCACTTTTATTACCTCTGCAATTGTTAACTTGTTGCTAAAATTAAAATAAACCTAAAAGACTAGATTACCTGCCACACATCAATCAATATTGAGAGTTCAAAATCTCATGCATTCTTTGATACTTCCATCTCTGCTTCTTAGCTAGTTTTCCATAAATTTGGCTCCAAATCCTCTATCTTTTTTCTTAATCTTTGCGTTTCGATCCATCCCTACATTCCTACTTAGTTTCCATTGCCTAAAATTCTTCTCATGATTCTCTTCCCCTAACTCTTTGTTATTCCTCTATCAATATATATTATTGGTCTTCTCTCTTTCTGTCTCTTATTCTTCACGATAAATCTTCTTAGTCTCTACTAATTAGATCTCTCTCTCCGACATAAGTATCTAATTCAAATATCTTAACTTGCTATAGTTTCTCTCTAGTCACCTATTTTATCTCTTGATTCCCAAATACCATCGCTTTTCTCTAATACCACTTGATGCAACCAACTTCATTATTATTCTGACTTGTCGAGGTTGTTCCTTGACCTCTAGTCTAACATCGCAGGATGTCCCTGCATAGGACTCACAAACATCTAACTCTTGTTTTCTATAGTTGATTGTAGGGCCTTAATCCACGTCACTGTGGACTCGGGACTAGGTACCCTTATTCCATAAGCAATGGCCAGAAGTAGGTGAACAGATCCATGATCCAAACATGGTGTAAGTATCTATTGATGTGGGCCCTCCATTCAATGGTTGTGATCCGTAGGTAAAAATCTATGATGGAAGTGATTTGCAGGAGATGAGGGGTCATTCACACTTGTATTTCTTGCTCAAGGTTCCCTTCTATAAATCAGAAAAATGGTGATTTGGTGGAGGAAATCAATTATTGACAATGATTGTTGGGGGGTGTGGGTGGAGTGGGCTCCCCTTGTGACATAACCAAAGAGGTGGTGGGTCCACACTCATAGTTTCTCTTCTCCTTCAGAACTTTTACCTAAAACAATAAACTTGTTGTAAACTAACAAGGATTTCCTCCTCAAACTTTCCAACAGTATCCCTGTTATGCCATTCTTGGCTCTTCGATTGGGGTTTGATCAAAGTAGCTCCCCGTTTCATGTTTGAACTTCAAATGTTGGTTTCTCCCTACACACTCAAATTTATGTTAGTTCATTCAACCTCCCATAGGTTCGACTCAATGATATGCTAGTTAAACAAAATGCCACCAAACATGCACATATGACTCAATAATTCATGGTCAATATTGATTTAGGCACACTGAGTTTAATATTTAAATTCCTCTCACCCCCCCCCTAGGTTTGTTATTCCAAATGCTGAACTTGAGAATTTTATCCATGCAAATTATGGTATTATTCTAGTTTTCTATAGAAAGACACTCACACACCTTACACAATGCATCAAAACATGCTTGAGAAGAGAAAATGAATAGAAGGAATAATTGGACAAAAAATCAAATTCAATTATAATTCATAAAGATGTATTTACAAAGGATTTACACTAGTTTTATACTAGCTCTAATGCCCCTTTCTCAGGCTACCTCCCTCTAAGCTCCTTGAGTTTTACTCTCTAGATATTCTTACTCTAATCTTCAAGGCCTATGCTAATATGCTATGCACAAACATATATATAACTACTAGGCATAATATATTTTATCAAAATGAATATTATTGTGTACATATTTCTATACTCCTAAAACCTTCCTAACACCTCACCTTGACATTTGTCATTTTTACAACTGCCCAATTGGGAAAAATACCAAACCATTAAAATAACCTAAAAATCTAATAGTTGAATTTTTTTCTATAATTAGGACACATGTAATTACATAAAAATCCCAATATTTATAATGTATACAAATTACACTAAAGGAAATTGCTTTCCCTCTAGAAATTTCATGACTCCCTTTTGGGTCTAAGCAAAAATGGATTTCTTAGGGTTGATGTTCTAGCATCAATAAGTAGAAAAAATGGATTTATATAGGAACCCAATAACGTTTCCAATTTTTCATAGAACATTTTATGAGAGAAACATAATTGGAAGGGTAGGAAGAAAAATCCAAACTAAGCCTCCTTGAATTTATTCAAATGAGCATTAAATTGTACCTTGCCATTTTTATATAAAGTTCCTTTGAACCACAATGCAAATAAGATCAAAGAGGATTTTTAGTGTCATCACTAGAAGTAATATCCTCACATTCCATTCCCTAGCTAGAATCATGCAACAAAAAGAGTAATATAAAATGCTAATGAAGATCTTGTTCATCCATTTGCTTATGAATTCCATAGTCATGCATTTGTTGGTGAAACAAAGAACTAGAGTAGAATCCTCCATAATTTGGATGTGAGGGATT
>APFE030224501.1:0-19579 GCA_000404065.3 Pinus taeda | reverse complement strand
CTTTGGCATTAGATTATGGGAGGCTCCAAAATCTAACATGCAGTTATATAATAAGAAATCATGAATCCTTAGAGTCACATAAAACGGTGGTACATTTTCATCAATCATATTTGAGTTGGGACCAAAAACTACTGAATGTCTTTCATCTTGTAAACTTATTACATCTCCTTCAACATCAACACTAGATGACTAAATCCATTTAGAAACTTGATTTTTATATCCTGAATTCTTTAAAATTTCAAATAAAGGATTGGGTATTTTGACTCTTTCTAATTCTTTTCAACATTGAAAGTGGTTAAAACATTTTTATCAATTGAATTTGTTTCATTTGACTAGTTCAATGGTTTAATTGTTGTTGTTTGAGATTTAGTAGATTTGATTTTTTGGTTCATTTACAATGGGATTTTTGGGAGGTCTACCAAGCCTTGTCCTAGGTCTTAAGTCATATATCCTATTCAGTTTTGCAATAAAATAATTATAAAAAGGTTTGACGCTTCGAAACTTGTGAGTCTTCTTGATCTTGTTGATAAGATTGATTTATTAGGAACATAGTTAATATCATTTTTTGTAGACAAATAATCAATATTATTTATATCCTTAGTAATAAAAGGGCTAGTGTCTTCAGGTTGCTGATCATCGATCATCAATGGAGGTTGAATTTGATGATTAGTATATTGCCTTTGCAAGATTTGGGTTTGGGGAGCTCTACTTAATTGAATTTGAGGTCTAGTTTGTTGAGTTGTTTTAGGCCGAGTTTCTATTTTTGAAATTCTATTTGAAAGGTTTCTAAGTAATGAAGTTATTTCATCTATTGTTTGCTCTTCATTTTTAGCTTTTGAGGAAGACCCTTCTTCCTTAGCTTTCATTTTCCTCACAACTTTTTCTACCTTAGCTTTAAGTTTAATTGATGCTAACCTATTGGCTTTAACTTCTATAGCATTTGTGTCCATGTCTTCTAGGGTATGATATGTCCTTTCCCTAAGCATAATTGCAAAATCATCTTTAAATGCTTTAGATAATATAACTTTGGTTGCTGCTACTGGTGGTTTACAGTTAGGTGGCATCTTATGATAAAGTCTATTGAAACTTTTTATGAAACCTGGCACTAGCTCACCATGGTTTATTTTCAGTCCTTCAAATTTTGTGAGAAAGTAAACAAGATCCTTCTTAAGCCCCCTACTAATTCTTAAATATTGTAGTTAATCCATTCCAAGAATGAATTGAATCATCTCTCATTTGTCTAAACCAAATCTTAACATTCCCTTCTAGTGATTTAACAAACAATATCATGTATACATCTTCATATTCTATGTTCATGTTCTCAACGAAATCCAAGAAGGCAGCTAAATGATCTTCAACATACAACCCAATTTCTCCATTAAACCTTGGTAGGTGTTTTAAATACCCATCAAGAAAATTAGTGAGTATATTAAAAAGATGTAAAGCAGCATACCTAGCTTTAATGATAGGTCGAAAAGAATCCATATTTGAAGATGAATATGAATCAGTAGAATATGTGGTAGATGATGAGGTAGAAGATAATGAAGTTGTAGGTGAAGATGGAGGTGTAAAAGTAGGAGGAGGAGGAAAAATGGGTGGAGGATCTCTAATAGTTTTAAAAGGTGTTTTGATAACTAACTTCTAAACTTATGTTTCAACTTCTTCTTTATTATCAAACAAAGCATTTGAATATATAGAAAATGTTTCCTTGCGTTGAGAAAAAGTGGATGGAAATGTATAATGAGTGGGGGAGAAAAAATTAGTAGGTTTTAACTTAGGTAAATGTACATCCAATTCTTCTTCTAACTTGGGTGAATCTCAAAGTATTTAAGGTATTTTATATGATTCCAATGAATGGACTAAAAGAGATGACTGTAGATCAACTCTTTTGGATAGTAATTCTAAAACCCTAGGTGTTAAGTCAGCCAAATTTAATGGACATGGTACATACCTGAAGGGATGAGAAGCTGAAATATCTTTAAGTTGTAAGGGTACAGAAGAAGAGGTAGAAGCCTCAAGTCTCCTTCTTAAAGAGGCTTCTCTTACAAGTCTCTCTAGATCAGATAACGAAGAGACAATTCAGAGTCAGAATGAGACCTAGTATGTCTTGAAGGAACTAGTTTGGGTTTGTGAAGTTATTAGGTGAAATATTTTAACCTATTGTTCCCTTATTCATCTTAAAGGAAAAGTTTTATTGTTGTCCCACAGAAGAATACTTCAATTTTCAATCCCCGACGATGTTGCTAATATGATGTTGTCCTCTGAGATAATTATAGGTAAATTAATCATGCGATAGCATCTAAATGTTTTGTTGTTTTAAGGTTTTTTTGGATAATCAATGTTATGAAAAGTTAAAGACAAGTGCTTAAACTTTAACAATCTTGAATATAATGAAAAGGGTTGTTTGTTTGTCTCTAAACAATTAATTAATTTTTAATTGAATGAATAATAGAGTTGATAAAGATTATAACTGACTAAATATTCAAACTGAGTATTTAGCTAATTATAAGACTGATTGCATGTAAACAATGTTTACATCCAAAACAAAATGTATTTAATTCTATGAAGATGGGTGTGAAAATTTATAAATGTACAGGAGTTCATAATAAGAAACAACTTTATATACTAATCTCTAATATTGATTACAACTTGACTGAGGATTTAAGATAGATTGATATTCAGTTTAATCCTACCCAAGGTTCTCCATTAAACTTAAACACATGAAGAATAACATAATGAAATGAAAACATCAGAAAGACTCACAAATAGACAAACTATTTGAGGCAAATCCAGAATCCTTTCATTAATTCAAAGGAACTCTCCAGTTTGATTAAAATTCTACTTTGAAAGGCTCACCCAAGGGTTCAACCCCTAATAACTCGAATGAGGAGTTATTTATACAAAAACACTTGATTTTCTAGAACTTCTTAACAAATTAAAAAATAGTACACAAATATAGGAATCCGAAAACTGTTGAGCTGTTGGCACTATCTTCAAGGAAGTTGTTGATGATCTAGCCCCAAAATGTGTTGCCTCACTGTCTGTCAGTTGGTGGTGAAAGTTACTCAATGATTTCACACAAGTGATCCCATCTATCTTCACTTGGGATAGAAAGATTAATTAACTTTCTATAGACCTCACCCACTTCGGTATACTTTTCAAAAGTAGGTTTATTGACAAATATATGTTGAATTTCATGTTTGATCATTAAATCAAAATTTAAATCCTCTCAGAAATCCTTCCCTGTAAGATGACCTTTGATAGCTGCAAATTTAGCTCTATCAGTTGCAATTGTATAAAGATTTTGGCAATATTCCTCCAAACTGATCAATCTATCATTTGGTGCTACTAGTACTAGCAATCCTCTTTGATTAAGTAAGTTGAACTTAAAATGAAATCTTTGGACAACAGTTCTCAAAGTTTGGCACTTTTTTCCAACTGAGTCATAAGATTCTTCTTTTGCAAAAGTTTCTTAATCTACAAAATGGTTTTTGTTCTCTCTGAAATTTGAATCTCTTGTAATTCAGCTTTGGTTTTTGAATTCATCACTTTAATCATATTTGTGGCCTCCTCTGGTTTTTGTTTAAGTGTTTCTCTGACCTATTTAACAGCTGTCTGGGATCTAGTAATAAGCTCTTCCTGTTCAAAAATAATTTGTATGAAGGTACAAACTTTAGTTATAGCTTGACCTATATCGACCAATCGTTTTTCTTAGCTTCGACTAAGGTCTGATCCATTAGTGACTGATTTTCCAACTCTTGAATCTTCTTGGTTAGTCTGTGGGTCTTATGCATCTCTTTTACATAAAGGGTGTCAATCTTTATTTTTTGTGCCACCAAATTTTCGAATTTTTGTTGAAGGTTTTCATTTTCCTATCTCTAGAGAGACAATTCTTGTATTGCTTTATTTAGATCACTTGTTGTCGATGTATACTCTGTTGTTGCTAATATTAATTCCCTTTTTGTCCTTACCACTATGATTGGTATAGCTGTGATTGGAGCTATGGCCACTTGTGTAGAATCTTCCCTTCCCTTGAGCAAGATTTCTATCTGCTCCTCCATCTTCTTTATTTGTATATTCTTCTCAATGATTAGTTTGAGCATTTCTTCTTTATGTTGCTCACTTTATTCCATCTCCTTTGTTTGAGACTCCTTTGTAGAAGGTAATTTGAGCTAATTCCTTAGAGTTGTGATGTTTGCAATCTTTTTCTTGATGATGTCCTTTAGTATATTACATATAAATAGACCAAGTAAAACTTGGTTGGAATCCCATCTGCTTGAGAATTGAATCTGCTTCAATTCCTACTACTTTGGTATTACATATAAAATATCCCACTTGGGACTTGATCTTAAACTGAGATTTCCTCTTACATGAAACAAAATGAATCTCATCCATGTTATTCATTTTCCTTATATATTCCAGAGAGAAAATTCTCATTGGAACATATTTAGGCAGGTTATAAGGAGCTAGCTCACAACCATATACCCTTATCTCTGTATAATTCTGGTAAAGATAACAGTCTCCAGTTTTGGTTTGGTCACTCAAGTGCAAGACCCTTCTTATCTCAAAACTAATTCTTGGTTCACTCTGGCTGTTAAGAAGTTGTGCAACTGGATGAATAAAACAATCGATAAAATTTGAAAATTTAAACTCAATTGAGTTTCTTCTGACCAATGAGGTCCATTGTGTAATTGATTGATTGATTTTTTTATCATCTCGCTTGTGTAAAGTTATTGGTAGCATGTATCTTTGTTGAGAAAGGAACATATGGACCAATACAGAAGAGTATTTGAACACACCTTCAATTATGATCTTCATTATTTGTTCATGAATATTTTCAACTAGAAATTGATTGTACTTATACATGGATGATGGCTTGTGCTCTTCAGAAAAGATGGATAGATAACCTAGAATAGGTTCATCTACCCATTAGTCTATGTGGTCACCTAATAGGTAAGAAAATAGGGAAATGATATGTTTAGCTCTCTCTAGAAACATAGATGGTGTATATGGAGGACTCTTTTTGGGAAGTTCAACATATTCTGGAAGAAAGATTTTAAAAACTTGAGCTCTTTGGGGGAATGTAAGTTTATGGTATAAATCCATGAGGACAACAACAGAGAAATGGCTAAGGGAGTCATTCTCAGGAATTAGCAGTATTTTGTTTATGGTTTCAGCTGTGATAGAGATCAAAATGTCTCCATTGTGAGCTAGAATAGTTCTTTAAAGGGGATTATACCTAGCCTGACACCACATAACCAAATTAGGGAATTAGTGAGTTTGAGGGAACATGAACATGGGCAACAGGGATTCCCATAGATTAATTTCATCATCTGAATCATGGTAAGTTTGTTTTAACCAATGGTGTGACTTGAACATATTGAATTCACACTCTATGTCAGTGATCTTAAAAAATTGGTCTGTTAAGGGGATATGGTCAAGGTCTAGGGTATCAAGGGTTCTGGGATTTTCCTGAGTCGGGGTTTTGCTACCAGAGGGATGGTCATTTCTTTTTGGCACCATATTCTAATAAATTGGATAAAAAGAGTAACAAAATGATGACAATATGGATACCTGAACAAAGAGTAGTCTTTGTAGACAATGGTGAATTTGGTTATGCTCGAAGAAGCAAACATAGTTTGTAACAGAAATTAACCAGAGCTAAGCTTGAAAACCTGTAATTCAAACAATGGTGATGAAATCAGGAAAATCACGTGAATGGGATAAATGGTTTATTTATAACAACGAATTGGATTACTGTTAAGATCAAACTATTACCAAATGACATTGGTGTGCATTAATGGACAACGAGAGGTGGGTAATGGGTAGGAGGAACAAGTATGAGTGTAACAGACATGTAAGAATGGGTATGGAAAAGTGGGAGAAAATTATTAGCAGAAGGAAGGCATGGGAAGTGGTGATAACCATTGGCAGGATGATGTATGATATGATCGAGATGAAGGGATTTTGGAGGGGGGGTAGTGGGTAGTGGTATCGAGCGCGAGGGGGCGGGGGTGCGAAGTTACGAGGGCACAACACATTGCAATGTGCCCACCGAAATGAATACCACTTTTTGAACCCCCCCACACCCCCCCCGACCCCCCTTTCCGTTAACATGAAATGGTGGAAGGGGGTGCAAAATGACTTCCCTGCTATTGATCTAAGCGGGGAGGAGATCATTGTCGAAACAAAGCCACTCGATAGCACTTAACGACAAAATAAATTTTGTCGTTTATGACTTCAAACTAAAACATTACATAACTTTATTATAAAATTAATCAGCTTTAAAAGGTAATTAACTCCTAATTAAAGAAAAATTAATCTATGAATTGGCACATTTGATCTAGCGGCCATTTTATTTTTCCTAATTGTATTTTAAATCCTACTCTAGTATATATTTTGCATTTGACTAAGTTTTGAGTGTATTTTGTCAATTTTTCTTCCTATTCTATCCTATCTAATCATGTTCCAACAAGATTAAATAATTTGGTGAACTTATTCACTAATCTAGAGACAAAAATTTAAATGCTTTGACTATGGTTAAACTATATGATTCAAACCAGAATGTCAAGTTGTGGCATTTTAAACAAGCTACACATAAAACCCTAGTTTATTTCTAATGCAAATATTATCTTTTTCTAGTGGCATTTAAATTTTCTCACTATACAATTGTTTTTTCTTTTCATGAGGTTCCTTTATCATTTTTTTTATTGCATTTTCTTATTTTTATTTGATTTTTTTTATACATTCTTTTAACAACAAAAACTAGCTTATCAAAACCAAATATGTTACAACACATCAGAATAACTATCTCTTAGGGTTTCATTTAAAAAATATATTTCCATTTTACTTTAATGAAATAATTAATTAAAATTAAGTTAAGGAAACTTGTATTTTTCCAAAAGTGACATTTCATAATTAAGAAATCTATTCTCCTCATTGTGTTTTGTTGGGAAGTCGAACCAAAGCTTTATTTTTTTTAAATGGGGGAAACTTATTTTTTAATAATAATAATAAAAAATGTTACATGTTAATGAAAAGCTACAGAATAAATTAATATTTTTTTCTAATTTTAAAAACATATATATTAGTTTAATTATATAAATTAAATGGTTAGTAAAACAATTATAAATATTAATTTATGATCAAAATGTTTCATTTTTATTTGAGAGATTTTCCATTTGTAAATATGTTTTATTACAATGTCATGGTTTATTAATAATACATGCCTAACTCACATTAAATGACATCTATACAAGGATCCAAATGCTTCCATTTTACTCTAGAGATCGTTTATTTGTAAATATGGTTTATTATAATACCATGGTTTGTCAATACCAGATGCCTAACTCACTTTAAGTGGCAATTGTTTAAATAAGACTTTTATTTAATTAATTAACTTAATTAAAATGAAAATAACATAATTACTTTAGAGATATATTTTAATTTTTTATATGTGTATGCTACAATTAATGTTTGAGACATTATATAGAGTTTAAATCTTACTATCCACCTAATAATTATTGATGATTAAATTAAAATTCTAAAATTAATATTTTAGAATAAATACACTTTTCACAATAATAATATATTTTAAAGCATCTCTTTTACCAAAATAAATGACACCTCATTTATTTGTTATTTATTACTCTAATTTATAATTGTATTTTTCATAGTTAAAAATGACTTATTTGATATGTGTTTAATATTATGTATATGTCTTATTTTTGTTTGTAAAGTTGTCTAACTTTTGGCTTGGGAAACTCCAACCCATGGATATCTAAATTGTCAAAATCTCCCCAGGCCACACTAGCCCTTAACATGACTAGACTTTTATCCAAAAAATTACCCTTCACATCATAAAATGACTTAATAATATACTCTATCAACTTTTATATTAATATTTTCATTATTTTAATTATATTAATGAAAATTACATTGTTAGTATACTGGCCTAATATATTATGTCCATTCGTGGTGTGTTTTATGTATTCATAGTTACGTATGTTGACCACGTGATTACCTTAACAAGTGATATACTTATAATGGAATTAAAGGTGTATTTTTAATATTAATAGATTAAATTAAATAATAATATTTGTATTAAAATTTTGATATTTCATCTTAAATTTTCATCAAGTTTATTATTCAAATTTAAATATATTTATGGTAATTATATTAGGAGTCATCTATCGAGGCAGAGGAATTGCTTGGACAACTAAAAGAGGTTGGGATCCGGGTAAAAAAAATTGTTTTTGAATGTGGAAATGGATTTAGCACCATCAAAAACGGCTAGGACACCTAAAATTTTGAACAACTCTAACAACTCTAACTTGGATTTACAAAAATCCTTGCCAGATTTTCTTTAAATATGACCGGAATTTCCATAACTTTCCAAACAATTTTTCTGCCTCATTAAACTGCAGCACACATATCTAGTATAACATCACCTATGATTTCACTCTCCCCAATTTGAGTAATACGACCTACCTACGATGTGAGTCTCCCCGCATCAACTTGTTATTAACGAGGGCTCCATGCCTCAAATTAGTATATCACCACCTATGATGTCACTCTCCCTAATTTGCATAATATCACCTGTGATGTGAGTCTCCCCACATCAACTTGGTATTAATGAGTGCTCCATGCCTTTTGTTATCAATGTTCAATAGAGTAATGGCATTGGGCATGGAGTATGTAGCAGCGACACTAACACTCGCTCTCTTAGTAATTATGTTTTCCAAAATGAAGCACGGGGATGGATTAGGATTATGTCCTTGGATGTTTAAGTTGCTATATATATATATATATATATATATCTTTCATATGAATCGTTCAATAGAGCAATGGCATTGAGCATGGAGTATGTAAGAGCAAATCTAACACTCTCTCTTAGTAATTATGTTTTCTAAAATGAGACTGACATCATAAGTGATGTTATACTAATTTGAGATAATCGTTTAATATATAATTACCGTAGGTATATTTGAATTTTGAATTTACTAACGAGGGAGGCGCAAACACAATTTTATTAAAACTTTAAAATTAAACACAATGTGAAGTGATCGGTTCAATTCCCCAGGTAAGTGATATATACAATTTTATTAATGGGTGAATAACACTATATATTAGCGGTAGGTACTAGTTTGATATCAGAGTTTGATGCCTTTGGATGTTTAAGTGGCACCATATATAGCAATTTCATTTCATATGAATCGTTCAATAGAGCAATGGCACTGAGCATGGAGTATGTAGGAGCAACTCTAACACTCACTCTCTTAGTAATTATGTTTTCCAAAATGAAGCGTAGGGATGGATTATGTCCACCTCTAGCTGCAATGATGGTTGGTTTGATGATCAATTTTGAACGCCTCTCTGACATTCTTCTTCATCATCACAAATGCCACAAAACATATAGAATAGCTTTCCCTACCTTCAGTGGGGTTTTCACCACTGATCCTGCAAACATGGAGCACATCCTCAGTTCTAATTTTGCAAACTATGTCAAGGTCGGCTTTCATCCTCAGTTCTAAATGAAATATCAAATTCCCTTGAAACCAAGATTATGCAAAATTTTTAAAAAAACTACACACATTTTTTCACTTTGTAGGAGCTCGATATTGAATCTGATGTATCTCTGTAATTTTGGATCTCTAGGGTTTGAAATTTCTTCCTGCAGTAACCCTTTAAGTAATCTTTCTAACCCCGTAATTCTGATCAAGGTTGGATTCTCCAATGAAGAGTTATGCCAAATCTCCCACGATGACCTGAGTATAGACTGGTTCAGTAGAGCCAACTTATACGATGTTCCACGGGTCACTATTTCAACCTTAAGTTCTGAAAATGATATCCAAAAAACTGCAGTCCATCCTCTTTTTGTAACTTCTGAAGAAAATTCAATCTGATGCTCAGAGTGTAAGTTATAACGATTTTCCCAAGGTCACCTGTTTGGAATGTAATTTGGGGGTATGCAAAAACCCTAACTTCCTCATATTATATCTCCGAAAATATAGTGAGACAAGGTCTGAAATTTGTGCCCAAGGTTCAGCATGATTTCTTCTCAAATGAGGTTTTTTTAGCTTCTGAAACTTCATAGAACAAAAAAAAAAAAAAGTGATAGCAAAAATGCCACGATGACCTGTTTGGAGCAGCAAAACCCTAGAATCCAAACCTCTCATACCAGATGTTATGAAACCAAATCACAAAAAGATAGAAAATATAGATCAACGCCTTATAAATAAGCCTCTTCGAGGGGGAAACCTCCTTTACATTACACAAATGAACAATTCTTAGATGATACAAATGACAAAACCTCCTTTCTATATATAGGAGTCTAAGGGATCACAATATAACCAAAGTTGACCTAACAATAATAATATAAAGGCACAAAAATAATAATAGCGGGATTCTATGTGGCACAATAATAAGAATATGGGGACAATAGGGGAACAACAATAACAATAAGGGATACAATGACAATAGTAATGGGGGAATCACTAGTATTTTAGGGACATAACAGAAGACTACATTAAGAGAAAAAAATGGAGATGAAGCATACCAAGAATGGTTGCATAAACCACCTATTCAATTCTCACTATGCTCAAATTCACCAATTAGGAATGACTATAGCAATAACAGTTCTTCATCACAAGCTAGTAATGGAGGCAATAAAATAAAGGTTGGTATGGATTATTACTTATGGGTAATGACTACCATGGTGGAAAATTTGTTAGATCCATTCCAAATTGATGACCTAGGGATGATGCCCATATCACTGGTACCTTTTTCCAAAGCCTGAAATCTACTTCCACCACCGCTCTCTTAGACCTAGTGGTCATTCAAAGTCTAATTAGCTAGGGACCACGATGTTACTGTATAACTTGAAAGCAACATTTGGCATGTTGAATGCATGTTTCTTGGCAATATTGACGTAATTGGCCATATATCAAGTCCCTTATCTTTTAAGAAATCTTGTCGCATAATCAACATTAAAAGTGGTCGAGTTTATGAACATTAAATATTGACATTGTACACTTATATTTCCCACCAACTGCATGCTATTCTAAGATAATGTTCTTTTGAGTGGTAATGTCTTTCTTGGTATTTGCAAAGACGAAAAACAGTTTTTGAAAATGTTGGGAGTTGAGTACATATCATATAATGCATGTTTTAATGATAGTATTCTATATAGAGGAGATCATGTAGGCAAAGAAATATGTCCGAAATGTGGGCATGAAAGGTTCCATAAATAAGGAAAAAGGGTAAATCACATGGTCCTTGTCATAATATATTGAGTCATAGTCCTATAATCCAAGTGATTCAAAGGCTCTTTTGTTGCAAAGAATTAGTTATGTTGCATGGTTGGCATGTGTCACACACAAGTGAGTTTGGATTTATGCAAATGTCAATAGAATCAATATCCATGAAGCCTATGGAGGATATGTGGCCCGAAAAATTCAAGGATGAAGTACGAAGTCTATGACTCAGCATAGCCATGGATGGTGTCAACCCATATTCCTTCCCAAACCCCAATTCTTCTATTTGGCCTATAGTAGTGATCAATAACAATATCCCCCCATTGTTGTCCTTGAAGAATGAATATCTTATGTTGGCTCTCATACTCCTCAGTAGAAGAAAAGTGAAGAATATGGATGTCTACTTACAACCATTAGTAGATGAATTAAAGGAATTATGGGAAGGGATACATGTATATGATGTATCAAGACCCATCGCAACAAAGAGGAGCTTTACATTGTATGGAATGTGTGCTTACACCACACATGTTCATCTAGGATTAGGAGTTTCCTCTCATAAATTACATGTTTATTGATTTTTTTATATGCGTAACACTATTGCTTCACACATTGATTTAATTCATTACAATTATTTTGATATTCACGATTTCTAATGTGCCACATATACAATAATTTCGCAGGTATTGTAACAAAAGGGTATCCTAGATGTAAATTTTGTGGACCTTCTTTGAAATCTAGGTGGTTGAACTACCTACAAAAGTTAGTGTATGACTTCTCTAGGGTATTCCTCCTAGAAGAACAGCCTTATAGAATAGGAACATCTTCTTTTAATGGTAAATGAGAGTGAACCCAAGGGCCTGCAATAGTGACACTAGTTGAATGTCTTAGAGTGTATGAGTGAGAGAGAAGGAGAAGGATATTACATAAATGTTTGATTCAAATGGGCAACCTATGTTCAATGATCTATAATTCGTTGACACCTATGTTGAGAAATTGTGGCCCATTGGGATGAAAAGGAAATATATCTTTTGAGAGCTCCCATATTAGGAGCATATTAAGATTGCACACTTACTAGATCCCATGCACATATTTAAAAATGTTTCATTTTCTTTATAAAGGCACATATCATTGAAATAATGTGACACATTTGGTTTTAGGAGAGATATTATTTCTTCAAAAACTAAAAAGGAACATTGTCCAAGACAAGAAAGTAGAGGAGAGGTTGGTCCCTCTTAGTATTTCAAAGAAGGCGATGCCCCATGTATTTTTAAAGAAAAATGATATTTCTTTGGCAAAGGGGGTTATAATGGGTGTGAGAGTGCCTGCTTTATATGGGCATTCACTACGACGATGCTTCAATGTGGAAGACCATTTGTCGAGGTTGAAATCGCATGACCATTTGAACCTTCTATGAGTACGGATGTCAAAAATATGGTTTTATTATTTTTTATTATTTTTATGCCATGGGATAAAATATAATTAATTATTGTATGTGTTTACTTTGCAATGTCATTATCCTCTTCTCGTGTGTGGGTGTGTGAACCATTACTTTTCTCAAGACCTACGATGTGCCATATCTAAATTATTTGTATTTGTATATTAGATCACATCAAAGCAGATTCATATGGCTATCATTCCATGGTGGCATCAAGAGATAGTTGAGATTGTTTATATGTTTGAGAAGGAACTACCAATGAGTTTCATGGAATTGTAGGTTCATTATCTAATTCACCTAGTAGATGAGGTTGAATTAATTGGGGTGGTTTCTAATCATTGGATGTTCTTGTTAGAGAGGTACATAAAGAAATTGAGAGGCTTTGCTCGACAAAGGGAAACCCAAGGGTCTAATGCATAGGGGTACATATCATATGAATATTTCTATTATGCTAGTGAGTACATCAAGCATATAGGCAACACACAAGGTGTAGTGATTTGGGATGATGAAAGGGATGAAGAAAAAAGTGCTTGATAAAGAGAAAATGACTTATCATTTGTCAAATTTCTACAAAATAACTATTCACACTAAAGTTCAGAATGTATATTTTGATCTCATACATATTATATATGTCGATTTCATGTCATCAATGAATTTAGAAATTAAAACCATCAACAAATTCATTCTTTACAATTCAAAAGTGGCTCTGTCGTGGGTTGCATTGTACCAATATAAGAGGAGTAAATGGGACAATGATAGGAAATAATTCAGACTATTGTGATGCAGGAGCATCTTGCTCAAGAAAACATTGTATATTTGGTTGACTTAGGGGATTTGATGTTTTTTATTTCTTAATAGGAAATTTTGTATATTTTTAATAATTTGAGTGAGAAATATGTGTGTGAGGTTTTAAATGTAAATATTCTCAATTATGTGAGAATATGAGAGATGATTAGACTTATGAAGATCTCATGAAGGTCTTAGGGATTAGGAGATCCTAGAATAGAAAATTAGTTGAGTTAAAAGTGGATTGAGAGATTTGATATAATCTGCTCATAAAGACAAAATTTAGATATAGAACTGTTGTTCAGATCCTCAACGGATCATTAAGAGATTTTAGGAACTATTTGAGAGATGTATGGAGAAGAACTAGAAACTAGAATTACCCATAACTATGTAATTGTTCCTATAATTCTAAGCTTAAGGGGCATGTAGAGAAGAGGTGAGTATGGAATGTGGAGAAAAAGGCCAGGGTTGCGTGCCCATATTGGAAATAAAGCCAAGTATTGCATATATTTGAAACTGGTGAATGAAATTCATTTTTATGTGCGTTGGAACTTTGAATATTTCTGTCAATGTGAAGTAAATATTTTTGTTCCTCTAGATTATGAATGCTTTAAATGTATGAATTGTTATGGTTGTATATCTCTGGTGGTTCGTGACTACGCAAACATGTACTTCCGATAGAATGTTTGGAAACCCACTTAATACATTGAATGTATGTGGAATTATATTGAATCCTATTGAATGCATTGAACTGTGGATTTGTTTCTGAGAGGATTGTTGTGTTGAGCAATATTGATGAAATCACATCTACATACAAGTGAATGTTGAAGATTGCATTGACCTTGAAGTTTCTGCCTTAGGAAATCGTTGTCAAAATGAGATGAAGTTGATTCTAAATGGAATAGAAAAATGACCTCAGGTTGAAGGTGGGTTGCAGGGGTTTTGGAACCTTGACATATGTTCTTTCGAGTAATACTGGAATTGCAGCCAACTTTTGAACGAGTAAGAGAATTGGAGTCTTGGAGATCCACAGAGGTCAAAGATCATTGATCCATTCATTGAGAGTCACTTGTTGATTTACGGTTGAAATGATCAGATTGCATGGAAGTTAATCCGTTTTGTTCTTTAGAGAATGCTACAGGGGAAATCTGAGTAGCATGATCAAGGATCCATGGGAGACGAGACCATCTATGGTTTCAGTAATGTAAATGGATCTCCAAGGGATGTTGAATGAGATTCTTGTCATTGCAATTAGCTCAGGAATATGATAGCACTTCAAAAAAGGTCACGCTGTGGGTTGCGCCTGAGACAGAAAGGTCATGCAGGAGAAGATGGGTCGCGCCTAAGACAGATGGGTTGCGTTAGGTGACAAAAGGGTCGCATTAACATGCAGAAGTGTTGCGCTTGGTCAAAAATATTTTGAGATAGAAGTTCGAGGAATAGAGGGTTGACATACTCATGTTTTCTCTTAATCATGCTCATATATTCCATATTGCGTAAAACATTGAAAACCAATCCTTCCATGTTTATGTATAACTGATATGAGCACAATTTTAATCAAAGAAATGAGGGATAGGAAGGGTTGAAGTCTCTTTGTTAAGACTTATAGTGTATTCTTAGTGTTTTAAGGCTACTGATTGTGGAGTATAGACCTGGTAGGTCATCATTTTGGTATCAGAGGAAGTTAAAGTTCTTTGGGGAAAACTAGAATAGAGTTATGCTCTTGAAGTTGTACATGTGGATACATTGTGATTGCAGAAAGACGAGATCAATAAAGATTGACAGAATAAAGTAGGAAAAAAAATCTTTTGTGTTTTGTGTGCATTTGTTAATGATATTACACAGGAAGAAAGGATCAAATTTTAAATCTGATAGGTAGCAGGCATACAAAGATAAAGTGTGGAAGAATATTGACAAGTAATTGATACTCTTAAGGAGAATTTACAAAGGAAAATGAACAAGGAATAGTCCATTCAAAGTGTAGATGAATGGTGGAACAAGATCATGCAGAGATCTTGAAGGTGATATGGTATGTTTTTATTTTTAACTTTGGTTTTGAGGATTGTGTTTGCAGATTTTAGGTTGCAAACAAAAAGGGTGGTAACAACAAAGACAACTAAGAGGAGCTGTAACAAAGAACTAGTTCTGTTCTAAAGTGGAGGAGCATGTGAGCTCTTAAATAGTGGCAGAACCTTGAAGAATTCCAACAGAGGTTGGATAGAGAGGACAAGAGTGTTCTTAAAAAAAGTTGATTTAAGTTGCAGAAGCAAAGAGGAGCGAGAGAGTCTCTTAGAAGATGGTTCCAAGACAGAGAACCAGAAGATGTCAAGAATTCAAGCGAGAGATAAAGCTTGCATTGTTGGATGGAAAGTATGAAGGCTTGCTGAAAAGGGGATTGAATGTAGTCCACAAATGAACATATGGATTTCACAGACGAGGAGAAGGTGACTGTTGATAGTCATTGCAGAGGTTTGGGGAGAAGCCACAGAAAGGAGAAGGAAAATGCCAAGGCAAATGGAATGAGAAAGAATCAAGAAGAGATTGACATAGAGAAAGTTGAGATAAAATTCCAACTTGAGTTATTGAAGGAGATGTTATAGAGGAATAAGGAAGACCAGAGGTATAGTTGGATTATGAATAGAAAATTCAAATGGCATAGATTTCAAGTGAAGTGGGAGCATAGATTGAATGCTCAACTGAAGGAAGAATCACTCAGAGTAAATGAGTATGACGAGGAAGTTTTGGTATGTGAAGTAGAACGTGACCCATTTCTTTTTAAAGTAGTGAAAATACAGAGGAGAAATCCACAGAGAATCTTCTGAATCATATGAACGATTCAGAGTAGCAAGAATACCTAGTGGTTGAAGCATCAAGTGAGACCACAAGGTCTTATGTTTTTAAAACTGAAAATTTGTGTATGATATGCAGGTATTGCAGGAGTTAGGCATCCTTTTGAAGATGTCTTCAAGATGGATGAAGATCTTGAAGTAAATATGATGAATAAACCTCTTAGATGAGGAAGGCTTGGATGAGGAAGGCTTTCATGGATGATGAACAAAACCTCTTAGATGGTTGTAGCGGAAGGAGTTCATTGATGAGTTACTTAATGGGAGAAGACAATCATCTGAAGTTGTTATGGAGATGGAAGATCAAAATCTTATTCTGATGAAGAATGAAATAACATTGCCTTAGAGAGGTAAGGCAATGAATTTGACTAATGTTATTGATAAAGAAAAATTGTGGGAGAATGCTAAGGGAGAAGATGTGGCAAGGATAGCTCTTGAAGAGGGATTACAAAAAGAGAGTAATGAAAAATGTGTTGAAGAAGGAGGTGAGGCAAATTTGTCTCAAGACAAAAAGAAGACAGTCATAGGACTGAATGAAGAGGAAGGAAAGCTACTGAAATATGTCAAGAAAGAAGAAGAAGCTATTGAAGACTATAAATAACATCATGATGAAGTACTTGTGAGGTGTCAAAGAGAGATTGAGTTGCTGGAGTATTTGTTGAAAGAACAGGAGTATGAGAGTGTAACTGCAGTCAGAAAAGAGGGAGTGTCTGAAGATTTGATTGGGACAAAGATATGTGTTAGTTTCCAAGTTTCTAATGTACTAGCTAGCAGAGAAGAAAAGGTAGATGAGTATGTAGTCAGAAAGATGACATACAATTTACTTCTTCAATGTAAATTTGAAGATAAGAAGCAACAAATGGAAATTGCAGAAGAAAATGTTTTCAAAGAAATTAAAGATGTATGGATGGCAAAAAAAGTTGAAAAGAGCAGCTAGCAGATTAAAAATGAATGTGAAAAATTACAGTAGAGAAACGGTCTCAGGCAAGTTACTGAGACAAAAGGATTCCCCTGAGAAAGCATAAATTGATTTTTTGATTGAAGAACTGTGGAAATTGATGATGAGACAATCCAGATGGAGACAACTCACAACATAAGGGATGATTAATCATAATTTGAAACTGACTGAAGAAATGAAAATGAACCAGAAGACAACATACATGTAACAACAACAAAGGTGCAAAGCATTTGGACAATTACAAATTAAGGTTTGGATCTTGGAGGTAGCAAGTCATTAAAATTTGTAGTTGTCACATTACTACAGAAAAGTGACAGACCTCATAGACAGGAGTCTATGAATAATTTTTTCTACTGTGGGAGTCTGATGTAGGAGCATCCTACTCAAGAAAACATTGTATATTTGGTTGACGTAGGGGATCTGATGTTTTTGATTTCTTAATAGGAAATTTTGTATATTTTTAATAATTTGAGTGAGAAATATGTGTGTGAGGTTTTAAATGTAAATATTCTCAATTATGTGAAAATATGAGAGATGATTAGACTTGTGAAGATCTCATAAAGGACTTAGGGATTAGGAGATCCCATAATAGGAAATTAGCTGAGTTAAAAGTAGATTGATGGATTTGGTATAATCTGCTCATAAAGGAAGAATTTAGATATAGAACTATTGTTGAGATCCTCAATGGATCATTAAGAGATTTTAGGAACTAGTTGAGAGATGTATGGAGAAGAACTAGGAACCATAATGATTAATAACTATGTAATTGTTCCTATAATTGTAAGCCTAAGCGGCATGTAGAGAAGAGGTGAGTATGGAATGTGGAGAAAAAGGCTAGGGTTGCGAGCCCATATTGGAAATCAACCCAAGTATTGTATATATTTGAAACTGGTTAATGAAATGCATTTTTATGTGCATTGGAACTTTGAATATTTTTGTCAATGTGAAGTAAATATCTGTGTTCCTCTAGATTCTGAATGTTTTAAATGTTTGAATTGTTATGGTTGTATATCTATGGTGGTTCGTGACTAAAGAAACATGTGATTCCAGTAGAATGTTTGGAAACCCACTTAATACATCAAATGTATGTGAAATTATATTAAATCTTGTTGAATGCATTGAACTGTGGATTTGTTTCTGAGAGGATTGTTGTGTTGAGAAATATTGATGAAATCACATCTACATACAATTGAACTTTGAAGATTGCGTTGACCTTGAAGTCTCTGCCTTAGGAAATCATTGTCAAAATGAGATGAAGTCGATTCTAAATGAAATATAAAAAAGACCTTAGGTTGAAGGTGGATTGCAAGGGTTTTGGAACCTTGACATATGTTCTTTCGAGTAACACTGGAATTGCAACCAACTTTTGAACGAGTGAGAGAATTAGAGTCTTGGAGATCTGGGGAGGTCAAAGATCGTTGATCCATTCATTGAGAATCGCTAGTTGATTTAAGGTTGAAATGATCGGATTGCATGGAATTTAATCTGTTCTGTTCTTTAGAGAATGCTACAGGGGAAATCTGAGCAGTGTGATGAAGGATCCATGGGAGAGGAAACCATCCACAGTTTCAGTAATGTAAATGAATCTCTAGGGGACGTTGAACAAGATTCTTGTCGTTGAAATTAGCTTGGGAATATGATAGTGCTGAAACAGAAAGGTTGCACCCTGGGTCGCACCTGAGACAGATGGGTCGCGCCAAGTGATAGAAGGGTCACATCAACCCACAGAAGCGTCATTCCATTCCATTCCATTCAAGCGAGAAAGATAATCAGGGTGATGAAAACAGAGAGTGATATGTACTTGTGTCATTTCATCATTTATAATATTGTTGCATATTTTTGTTTTCTTTATTTTACTAATTATATTATTTTTATTTGTCTTGTTAACATTTTATATAATTGGTAATACTTACAAACGCATTTACATTTTTTTTCTTCTTCTATTGGAACCAATTTTATATTTAAAACTAAGTATTTCCAATTGTGTAATTTATAATTTAAAAATTAAAATTTTAATACATTTGTTTATTTGGATTTTGTGATAAGTTTAATTTGGATTTTGTGATAATTTGGTTTCAAGTTAGTTGTTTACTAGATTAAATACTTTTATTATTACTTTTGGAAATAATTAAATTATGTCCGCAATGTTAACTAAAACCATAATTAATAAAGTAATTTAAAATTTTGATAGCAATCAACATACAAAATAATGACAAAAACAACAAATATAGGAAAATTGTGTCCATAAAATTTTAGGGCCAATAAATGATTATAATGAGAGATCATAACTTTCTTATAA
>APFE030224495.1:0-14721 GCA_000404065.3 Pinus taeda | reverse complement strand
TATATATATAAGTTAAATATTGAGGAAACCCCAAAATTACACTTAGCCAAATTTTACATTCACAACTCGTTCAGCACAGCTCGTTGGCGCGCCCACACAGTCGTCGCATGACTTTCCCAACTCGTCGTTTACTCCTGAATGCGTTCGTTCAGCTGCCATGTCATTTTCTTAACTCGGGCGCCACCACCCATGTTATCGTGCCACCCAAATCAGGCACCTCTGCACGTTGACTGCACCTTCATTCTCAACCCAAAACTTTTGTTTTGCCTTGCCGTGTTGTTTGCCCAACTTGGGCACCGCTACCCATGTTACCATGCCAACCTAGCCGGGCACCTCTGCATGTTGGTGGCACCTCCGTTCACAAACCCAACACGTATCGTTCACCCTCACTGGGTGCGCCCACCCGCGGGTCACCCTGCACGAGTTCTCCAACCGACTCATTCACCATTCATTCAATGGACGCCCACACCGTGTTACCTTGCCCAAAATATCGTTCAACCAACCGTGCCTTTGTTCGGCAGGTGCACACGTACCCGTGTCGCCTCCTGCCCGAACTCTTGTTCACGGTCTCGACCTCCCTTCGTTTGGTGGGCTGCATGTCGTGTTGTCTGCACGAAATCCCGTTCACACCCTTCAGTTTGCCCGTCATGCAGGCTCATCACATAGCGACCTTCTCCTCACCACAGAATCACCGCAGCTCGCACTTCGCACTTCTTGAACGAATGCTTGTTTGATGCCTTCAACCAAATCCACGGTCGGTTATATATATCCTTTGCTTTGTTTATGTGGGGCGGCCAGCCGACCCACCAAGCTCCTCTAAAACGCATTGGTTCAACCTTCTTAACTCGTCGGCCTGCCCACCATGTGCCTTAGCTCGCCCGTGTTAAGTCGGCTTGCCCACCTGTTGGCTCATCCGCTTGTTGGTCTGCCCGTCAGTTCGCCTGCCCGTGAGCTCACCCGAGACTACCCATGAGGTATAACTTCCAAACGCTTTTGCATTTGTTCATTCATCCTTCAACGCATTCCCACTGTGTCGCAGCTTGTCCAACTCGCCCGCGTGCCCGAACATCCCACAGCTCGTGGGCCTTACACTAACAACCCAAAGAAACGACCACTGAGTCGCCTCCAACCCTCGAACCAATTCTTGAAGTTGTTGCCAAGTTAAAGAAGATGCTGAAATGAAATAAACATAAACAACCGAAGCCAGATCTTGGGCGTCCAACTATTTAAAGAAAATTTCAACATCCGAACTAGTACTACCCTTCGTACCAGTCCACACGGATTGAGGAAGAAGAGGACTGATGGCCCACAATGGCTTCTCACAGTAATCTTCCCACATGAATTGGGATTCCAGAGATCAGAAACTATTGATAAGATACCCTACGGCGAGGTGTATATAGTCTGGCTGCCGAGATTTGAAATCAAGCAATCTCTGTGGGAGGCACCTTTTTTGGGACACAATGCAATTTGGAAGTCCGAGCCCTGCTTCCTTAATAGCATAGAAATAGGCGCTGAAGCAATTGTGAATGTAGGCCGAGGCACCATACTTGGTCACCATGGTCTGAGCCCACCTGAGCAAAGGGTCGTGCACAATCACAACTCTATTTCGACCTAGATTGCGATCAGATCTTTGAAAGGCTCCTTGAGATGTTCCATGGCTTCGAAGAGAGGAATAAAATGCACTAGGAAAGGGTTCTCCTTGTTTTCAAGATCTGGCTGCTCTTCTAAGAAGGAGGGCATGGGTAATTCGTGGAAACGAATGGGGAAGTTCTGAGGATCCATCCCCGAATGCGTGATCGCGCTTGATTGATATGGGCAGAAGTGGTGACAAACAGTACATTTAGACCTCATGCGGCCAAGGCCCTTGAAAGGTGAAGCAAATGATTAAGGTGGCCATGTGCCAGAAATGGCAGAATCACCACCTGAATTTCATTTCTTCTTGCCAACAAAGTCTCGGTGGAACGCATTAATGGCAAACGAACGATTTGCTATAAATATAAGCTCTAAGAAGTCATGTATGGTCATTCTCGCAGAAGCTTGAATGCACGTTATGGAGTTGCAATGCTCCAGTCACCCCAACTAGAGAAAGATCCACGCAAATCCATGCTCAAATGGATGAAATTGATGAAGGGGGAAGTATACTTATCCTGTGAAAGGTTGTTTATAAGATATCATCCATTAACACGTGGTTTTGAAATACCTAAATTTTACAAAGCTTATTATAATTTGGTGGTCTACTTATCCCGTGAAAGGTTGTTTATAAGATATCATCCATTAAGATGTGGTTTTGAAATACTTAAATTTTACAAGTTTAATATAATTTAGTGGTCAAAAGAGTATTGGGCAGTTATTACAGATTGTTATTTGAGGAAAATTATATCACTTAAAATTATTTGTTGGTAGTTTTTAGGGGTAGTGTTTCATTCTTTCTAAATGTTTTTGTTTTTAGATCTTGAATTAATGAGAAAAATTATTTGTTGGTAGTTTTTAGGAGTAGTGTTTCATTTTTGCTAAATGTTTTTGTTTTTAGATCTTGAACCAATAAAAAAAACTTTTACTTAAACAAAAACAATTTTAAAACATACTCCAGATGTTTTTGTTTTTAGATCGTAAACTTTCAGGTGATCTAGAATAGACTGGAACAGGTCACGACAGGCTTTGGAGCAACGCTACCCACCAGCAACCCTTGCACGCCTCGACCAACAATTATGACCCCGCACACCTACTCCTACCCCATGCGCAACACAACCTTCCTTGCCATTCACAGCTGCACGACTACCCCGCATTGCTCTCAAACTACCTTTGCTACCACGAGCACCTGACACTACACAAATCACACCTCCAGCAGTTCAACCACCCTATGATGGACGTGGAGTAACCCTGCCCACCAACGCCACCTTCAACTCATCGTTGCACCCTCCTTGGTTGGTCGAAGCTCCCCTCTGCTTGGGCTAGGAACGAGAATTATGTAGCACACGTCGCATGGTGAGGGCCTAGGGATACACCTCTAAGATAGGATCAATAATGAACAGCAACACCTTTCGACACCCTGTGAACCACAGTAAAGAAAAAGGAAACCCTGAATTATCTAGTAGACACCTACTTCTCAGAACTAACGACCACCTCTCTCGAGCCCGGGGAATTGCAAGTAAACCCACAGAAAAGAAATGCGCCAACCAGACTGAGAACTTGCCTTTGCCTCTACCAAAGGAAGCGCCTAAGAATAAAGTCATAGACAAAAAGACTTGACACCAGGGCACAAACAAACGAGATACGAACCCAAGCCAATTACTAGCCATAACAGTCGCCTTCAAACCATTTTTCCACCATCGAACCCAATTGCATCTCTCCTAACAGTGGGTCTCAGGAATCCAACGAAAACCCATAGAGAGAGGAGGACTGAGAAGATATCCCATTGACAGGAGACTCAGACACCCTCTTTAACACAGATAACATCCAGGAAGAAATGTAACCCGCCATGTAGGAGTGGGCTCCAAAGCCAACTAATTTACCATGCAGAATTCAGTCAAGCCATTGATAAAAGCAATAAACCAAGCGAAGGGAGAAGAACTTAATGCTTTTGTAAACCAAACTCGGTGGAGGAGACAACGACGAAGAAATATCCACCACTCCCAGAGCAAACGGGGGTTGGATAAAACCGACAGATTAACCGAGCTCGGACCAAAAACTACCAGCCACCATACTACCACAACAAAATAGCATTCCTGAAACTCGACAAGTTCCATAAACCCACTTCCCTCTCCCACACACAATCCCGAAGAGAATGAATGAAACTTCACAAGCAACACCGTTAAAATCACTGTATATCATACATAATGGAAGGACAAGATAATTGTCCTCCTTACTATCTGCCAAATATATGCATTCATAACACACACGCAAGCCTCGATATTCATCACCCCATCACGGATCATTCTCCTCAAATTTAAATGTCAATACTATTTAAATTTTAATATTAAAAATTAACAAAATGTTTAAAATAATTTATCAATATAATACAAATAAATAATAATAATTTTATATAGGTTTTTTCCTTACATTTATGAAATGTTATTAAAAAATAAATAATTTAATCTTAAGAATAAAAATTTTTATGATAAGGAAACTATATAAGTTTTCGGTATATGGAATGTCTTTAGATTTCATATTAATGGGAAAAATATTACTTATAAAGAATATGAATAATATTATTTTACATCTTTATTTTAAATAATCAAAATATATTGTTTTAAGAATATAAAAATTATAAAATTGTCAATTTTTTAAAGAAGTAAAAAAAATATTTATTTTTCATAAAATAGCAAAAGATTAATAAAAAATAACAAATTAAATTATAATTATAATTATTTATATATATATATATATATATATATATATATATATATCAATAATTTTATTAAATTGTATATTAAAAAAAAAATTCAAATTAATCCTACCATATTTATTAATCAACTTTTTTATCGTCACAAAAACATCTATAAAAATTTAATAAATGGTTAATTAGACCATTAACTATTGATTATTAATAATTAAATTAAAATTCTAAAACTTATATTATAAAATAAACTTTTTATTAACCTAATGAAACCTAAAATTTTAATTATCAGTATGTATATTTTACAATGATAAAACTTCAATGTTCCAATGTAGTTGTTATTGTAAATGGTAAACAATATCGTGGTTGTCGGTATCTCAAGAGGTCTCCTACCTGACAAGTTTCAATCCACAAAACACATTTTAATCCTTGTTGACCTATCTTACTTTGTAAGCTCTATGTGGTTTCAAACCAAAAACGCATTTTGATCCTCGTCGACCTATCTCTCTTAGAGTGAAAACTCTGTGTGGTTTCAAATGAGAAACAAATTTGGATTCTCGTCTCAAACTCTTTGCGTTATGTGGAGGCCTCAACCATGTGTAGTGAAATTGCCCTCTCTGACATCGTAAAACCCGAGAAACCATCTATCAAATCGAATTCACTTTTCGACCAAATTATTAGTACAGTCAAATGTTTGCGAGTTGCAATGTAAATTGCACTGTTAATTGCTAGCACTTAGAGCCATTTGATAACAGTGGAAAAATTCATTGAAGCAATTTGGTAATAGTAAAAGATTATCCCAGCAACCTTAAATGGGATATGTGAACAAATTCCAGGGTTTCTAAAATGACATATCCATATATACAAATTTGCATTGCGCTGTTGGTATAGAAAGACTTTAATCCATTTTTCTCTATTCCAACAATTTTTGTGCAAAATTATTTAGTGATTCATACACAACCCAGAACTATGAAAAATTCTACACTCATGGCTGTTGATCACCCATGGAAGATTACACTTCACTCTGTTAAGCGCCCATACTTTTCCATTTGGAAATGGCAATGGTACAACATTACAGTAAAATGATTTGGCAATAGTAGAAGATTGTTGCAGTACATTTCAATGTAATGTCTTCGTTAATTGTGAATGTTTTAGGGCTTTTAGAATGATATAGTTATATACACTATTTTTTCACCGGTGTTATAAAGAGATTTTAAATCCAATTTTCCCATGTTTCAAAATTTGTGTACATAGATATAAAATATTATTAAAGCTCTCAATCACCAGAGAAGATTATAGTTAGCCATTTGACATAGAGAAAAATTACCCATTATCAAATTATACTTTGGCCATTTAACAAAATTTCCAATGTTGGTTCATCTATTAATCCAGTGTTCAAGGGTCAGCAGAACCTTGTCTGCTTCAATCGTGCTAGCTACCCTATCACAATACTTCATTATCTATTTATGTACACAGTAAGGACTATTTCAAATTTAGATTTCGGTATGAGATCTTGAAACTAACCTGCTCAATAACAATACATACTATTTAACGTAACAATACTTTTATATTTTACAAACCAAACTTTCACAATTATCTTGTTACTACACATCTTTCATTTAAACAAGTTATGCCATGCCATTAAAACCAACAAGTTATGCCATGCCATTATAACCAATGGATAGTATAACTCATAACAAAGGTTTACAAAAAATCATACCACTGCAATTACAGAAATTTATTTTTATGTTTTGAAAGATATCAAATCAAGAATTCTTATATATTTGAGTTTAGGTTAGATAGCGAAATTCACCCTTCTAACTAACTAGAATGACAATCATGCCCAATTTTCCTTCTGAGTCAGTTTGCAGTTCCATGACAATAGTAGACATAGACCTTTCCATACTAGGTATGTCCAAAGGCATCAAAACTTTTTCGAGTCCATCCCAGGAACTCACAAACTGGCAAGTTTGTCTTAGGGATTCCACTAGCCACCCATCATCTCAAGAATACCCTAATGGACAGAGTCATGCCCTTCCTCAACAATGTCATGATCAACGAATCAAATGATTTCTAGTCTCCCCTCTCAGATGCCTCAGAAATTTTCCTCTCCCCCCTTCTTGGCTTATGTCTCTATCTAAAATAATTTATCTCTAATAATAAGAGTAACTAGCTCCAACTATGGTAAGTAACCTATAATCTACCCAATTACCATATTAAAAGTAAATTAGATATTTACTTTTTCATTGAGAGGTATTACAAGATCTTTATCAAATTTATATTATACAAATTTTATAAGTTTATATTCATATTAACTAGATAATAATATATATGTTAGTATGCATGTGTAACCTATAGTTTTAATCACTGTGATAAATGGTAATAATGAAAGTAATCTATCGTGCTAAAAAAGTGGGTTAGAATCTATGTAATTTAGTATAACAAGAGACACTCATTACAAAAAAAATTAAATAAATATTAGATGTTTTTTATTTAAAAAAATAATCATTATACCAAATTAAACTAGAAACGATTATATCACTCATCGATCACACAGAAAAATTTAAATTAACTAGCAATTGCACCAAATGTTGCAAAGGAAACGCCGTAAGGCATAAATTTGAGAAAAATCATGATATATAAAAAAATCATTGAAGATAGAAATTAGTAAACAAATTATCATTCAAGCTAGAAGATAAATACAAATCACTTACATTATACGAAATTGACAAATTTTATAACCTTTCCAAAATAGGTTGCCTCCTAATGTTCGAAGATGCTCTTTCAAGTTCCAATAAAACCCTTGTTACTTGGGGGGCTTGCTTAAGTCAATAAGTCATTTACAACATTTGTTTCGAGTGCGTTAAAGGTCCATGTCCACCCCTTGGAAATTATTTGTGCTATACTGGGTCCATAATTATCATAGGCATGGTTGATCGAAGGACGGTTAAACGTTTTACATCTTTCAAAGTTGTTTGATGAGGGGTAGGCTAGAGTGTCAGTCGTATTTGACGGCTAAATTGTCGCACGACGCACAATCTACCCATCAAATTCCAACCATGGGACAAAGTAAGAACAAAGTTCAAGTCAATCATCTCTTTTATTGCTTAATCCTACCATCGATGTAAGTTCTGAAAGTAAAGGGAAAGAAATTTTGTTTGCGTGTTCGGTTGAACTTGATGGTACGCGAAAGAAATTTCCTTTTTGACCTTCACGTAAAGGTGGAATTGTTTTAGTGTCAAATGCTTGAAAGATTCCTTTCATTTCCATTAAAGAAATAAACAAGTGAAACGGAGGTGAAAAAGGTTGTTTGCAGGTTAAAAACCCGCATTTAGAAAGCAACTTATCCCATGTTGAAATGATTTGTTTGGATGGCTGGATCTGATATGTACCGTGCATTGTTAATGCAGGAAAGCTAAGTGAATGAATTCATAGGAGTTTCCTTTCTCATGAATGAAAGCCACCTTGCGAACTATTTCTTCATATTCTTGGTATAATTGTGGGCTAGGTTTAATATATAAAAGAAACCTGAAAATGACAAATTTAGAAAATTTTAGGAGGTTATTATTTATCCATTTAAACTTATTATTTTGCACATCCCTCTATATTAAATGTTATTTTCAATTAAAAAAAAGAAGGCATATATGTTCTTTTGAATTTGATACGGAGAGAACAAGTTGCACCAGATTGGAAGGTCGAAAGAACCAGATCTGTTTCAAAACGGGGAAGGCAAATCGTGAAAGCATTTTCATATGAAATATTCAAAATAAGGCAATTCAGATAGTGAAAGCATTTTCATATGAAACATTTTAGGATCCATCCTTAGAGATCCACAAGAAAATTTCTCGGAAGAAACTGTGGCGAATATAGTCAAATCTCGTCTTCTACATCGTAGCGAATTCTACACAGGACATTAGTAGTCCATCATATTGTAATGTGGCATACAACATGTCTTCAAGGTATACAATGTGTTCAATTATTCGCCCATCATATTGTAATGTAGCATACAACATGTTTTCAAGACATTAGTAGTCCATCATATTGTAATGTGGCATACAACATGTCTTCAAGGTATACAATGTGTTCAATTATTCGCCCATCATATTGTAATGTAGCATACAACATGTTTTCAAGGTATATGAAATGTCCTCCTCCTTGTCTCGCTCAATTAGTAGCCCATAATATTGTAATGTGGCATACAACATCTCTTTAAGGTATATAATATGTCTTCTTTTTGGGAGCTATGAGCTAATAGCTATTCACTTAACATAGAAAAAGGGGAGAAGGTTAATATATGGTTGTGGTATAGTGTGGAAAATAAAATTATAACAATATTTATTTTTTTCTTTAATTATTTACTTTTTTTTGTCATATAGTTATATGCATATGCATTTATATAGTTTTTTGTTATTACTTAATGTTATGTGACATCTTTTCCTAATGACCTATAAAATACTTGGCAATGCAATAAATTATGAATAGAGTTTAATATCATTTGTTCATTATCAACTAATAAAAGATATCCATTTTGAGAATAAACTCAGTTTCAAAAATAAATCTTCAATATTATTATTATTGATATATGGTAAATTTAACAATATTTCTGGCTTTTAATTCTAACTCAAAACCTAAATTTATCTATCAACTTATATTTTTTACCTTAAAATTAATAAGTACTTTTAAAAATAAATCTTTTTTACTACAATAATATATGGTAAAATTAACAATATTTTTTTATTTCTCATTTAAATTTAGAAACACAAATATAAGTTTATTTTAAAACTCATATATATCTTCCCTTTCCTAATCTAAGTATTTTCTTATTAATTTTCAACTTAATGTTAAGTGATAACATATTCCCATACACCATCATTCCATTCAAATTTATTAACATTAAAAATAATATAAAATTTCTTTAATAAATTATTCATAATTTCACTATAAATTTAATTGAGATTCTTAAAACTACACTTATAAATATACTTAATATTAATACCCTTTTAATTATAACTACAATATTAATCTATAAATTATTACTAAATATAATATTAATTTATAAATTAATATTAAATATAATATTACTCTATAAATTAGTATAACTAGTAAATGGTTTAAATTTAATTTTTTTTCAATTATTATGTTAAACCTATTTAAACCAGTATATCTATATCATTTAACATCTCTATTGAATTTAAAATCACAATTAACGTAAATATATTTAAACTAAATACCATATATAAAATATTTCTCCAAAAACAAACAACAATATGGATGAATGTATTTCTTCCATCACCATAAGTACAATGAAGTACACACAGTTAGGAATTGAAATTATAATATATTAATCAAATACTCCTTGCATGGGATATGAGAATTGACACAAATCTCTTTACCACTCAAATAGAGATCCGCATTAATATATATCAATGATGATATAAATGCAATAAAAACCCTAAAAAATAAATAAAGATGATATGAAATACTTACACAATTAGTTAGTTTATATGATTTGAAATTGATACAAATAGTGCAAAATGCATGACAAATCAGATGATTATAAAAATAAGTCCAACAAATTCAGTAATCTTAATAATCTCGCAAACAAGAAAGCTCTTGAAATCTTCATAATCACTCTAAAACCACAATAATTAGTTCTCGCAGGTTGCAATAACTGAAATTCCTGAAATTTGGTAGTTGTATTTATGTTAAAACAAAGTAAAATTGAAAAGAAAACCAACAATTGAACCAATGTTATAGCAAAGAAACATAATTATACCTTTTCAATCAAAGGTGAATCCACCATAAGGAAATGTTGGTTGATTTGTTCCAAAATTGAATTTTGCTTGTGCAACGTCTCCAGTGGTAAAGTAACTTCTCGTAGAGCATTTTTCCAATAAATTTAGTCCAAGTTTTTGTTTCTGCATTTTCTAACTGCTTTCTATCTTACTTTATTACTACAAGGGTTGGTTGCACAATGTTTTCTGACTACTTCAAACTATAATCAAGCAAGAAAAAAGCCACAACGCCACTTTCAAACCACTGAAACACTATTTCCCATAGGAGAAAGAAAAACAGAATCCCCTGATCTTCTCATGAAATAATCAATCAAGTAAACTCTTGCTTTCTGTCAGATATAAATAAAACAATTATGACCTTCACCCGCAACTTTGGGAAATCATGCCTCACCGGGAATTCAAAAAAACGAGGAATACGGCCTGCACCAATGACTACAATACTACAAGGGTTGGTTGCACAATGTTTTCTGACTACTTCAAACTATAATCAAGCAAGAAAAAAGCCACAACGCCACTTTCAAACCACTGAAACATTATTTCCCATAGGAGAAAGAAAACAGAATCCCCTGATCTTCTCATGAAATAATCAATCAAGTAAACTCTTGCTTTCTGTCAGATATAAATAAAACAATTATGACCTTCACCCACAACTTTGGGAAATCATGCCTCACCGGGAATTCAAAAAAACGAGGAACATGACCTGCACCAATGACTACAACCATAGCTGGAAGACTTCCCAACTGCAAAACAATAAAATAAATGCTAATAAAGATAAATTATTCATATTGCGGGAAAGAATCCAACAATGAAAATGAAGAAGGTTATGCGAAAAGACACATATATTCAAGTACAATCTAAAAAATCCATTAAACACAAACAACAACTAATAATTATAGTATAACGAGAGCTAAAGGGCAATCACCAACCATTACTAATTAATTTATAAAGCCAAAAGGACAATGACGGAACATAAGAATTATTTCTATGCATTTTAACAAATATATCACTTAGCTTTTAACAAATATATCACTTCGTTTTTAACAGTTACTCCAACAAAGAGTAACGATGAAGAGTAATCTCTAATAATTTTCATATTGGCCAATTGTTACAACACGTAATTAGGTTCTTTTTATATTTCAAGTACTTTGCTTACTCAAGCGATAACATTCATAAAGTAATAAAATTTACTTACAATAGATATGGAAAACATCGTAAAGGAATGAAAAACCTAGAACTACTCACTAATACCCGAGTTAGTGTAGAAATATTCACTAATACCCAAGTCTCAACCAATATTGTACAACCAAATATTATATGGACTGACAAGATGAAACTTTGCGCTGCAACACAATCCCGATGTGTCTCCAACGAAATTCCCTAAGCTATAAATCTTTAATTTGAGCACTGGCTTCATAATCACTCTAAAACCACAAAAATTAGTTCTCACAGTTTGCAATAACTGAAATTCCTGAAATTTGGTAGTCGTATTTATGTTAAAACAAAGTAATATTGAAAAGAAAACCAACAATTGAACCAATATTGTACAACCAAATATTATATGGACTGATAAGATGAAACTTTGTGCTGCAACACAATCCCGATGTGTCTCCAACGAAATTCCCTAAGCTATAAATCTTTAATCTGAGCACTGGAGATTAAATGGTAAGGTGACAAGCTATCACGAATATAAAAATAGGCATTACTCTCATCCAGAATCTCTGGTAGACAATGTTTAGGAGATTCCCTGAACTGTTGTCAATAATTGTAATCAAGACTTGATATTTTTTATTGGGGCACTCTGCACTCGTATATCAATGATTAAAATATTAGCAATAAAAAACTGGTTATCAAATTTGGAGCAAAGGGATCAAAATGATAAATGATACTATACTAACCATTTTAGACCGAGTGGCTGCTCTTTCTTTTAAGAATGGGTAGGGTTTAAAACAATTACCATATGACTCAACCCAGATCTTCAATTTGGAATAATTGTAATTCAATTCAAGAGAATTTGCACGGAACATAACACCACCCCTGGAAGAAACACTCTCTTAGTTTTGTTGGGAATGAACTTTTAAAACTCCTCCAACAGGTAAACATCTTTAGAATATGAATGCATTAATTCGATGGATTGTAATTTGGTTCAATCATTGTTCCCCAAAAACCATAAAAAATTTTCAAAAAATTTCAACAACAAACTAAGTTTATAAGAATTTCAAAAGAAAGAACTATAATATAGGATATAGGATGCAACAGATATAGGGAAAAAATAGGAAAAAATGAACTTTTCAACTTACCTGTAAGGTGGGAATCCCATGCCCATTACAGAGGAAATATCAAGGTCTGAATCTTGAACCGTGATTCCCTCGCCTAGAACCCCGACAAGCTTCATTGACAGCTTCATTGACAACTGGAAAGAGTACCATCTCAATTATTTCCTTATCCATCAAGGAAATTGGCTACCAAAACTGAGAAAACATGCTATAACGATTAGTTTGGTCCTAAAAAAGTGGTATGAAATAAAATAAAAATGAAGAAAATATTTCCAAATAATACTGCAACAGAAGTAAAAATTACTTTGCTATTGACAATCAAACCAGCCATGCTCCTTGACTTCTCAATATATTTCTTGATTTGAGGGTCTTGAGGGCCTTTTGTCTGTCATCATACAAATAGAAACCTTTACACGTTGTCTCACCTGCGAAAAAAGTGCCATATAAGTGCCATATAATTACCAACTAAAGAACAAAACAGAGTATTGCACACAACAAAAATCACAGAATGAAGCGAGCAACGAAAATATATATTTGATTTTAATTGCAGAATGAAAAATACATTTGCTTGAGAAAGAAAGAACTGAATTCCGTCCACGAATCTCTACAGATTCTTACCTCCAGCCCATCAGCTTGGAATCCCATGGAAAGATATTCTTCAAGATTGAGGTCTCCAATGCGCCTTGCATTGTCTAATCCCTGAAACAAACAAATCATCACAAAATTTAGAATGGTTTAATGGCAAAGAAAGTCTGCTGAACCCCAGTTATCCAATGCGCCTCCATTATGCAATCCCTGAAACATGGACCATAAGAAGGAAAGTTAGAATGGTCTAGTTGAAAAGAAAAAGATAGTTGGCCCAGTCTCATAAGGTCCCTAAACCTGTTAGA
This sequence comes from Pinus taeda, assembly GCA_000404065.3. Lineage (NCBI taxonomy): Eukaryota > Viridiplantae > Streptophyta > Pinopsida > Pinales > Pinaceae > Pinus > Pinus taeda. Next base: position 1,427 of record APFE030224495.1, on the reverse strand, counting down.
TGGATGAACATACATAGCTCCGTAGGCTTAGATCATATTTCTTTTTGGATCGTTAGACTTTTGAACAAAATACACTTTGAATGAAACTAGAAACAAAAATATAAAAGAGAAATTACCTTGTCATCTGTTATAATATAGTCGTCATGGAAAATGACAGCATGGCCATCCTTAGTGACCTGAAACAAATTTAAAGCAACCTTTGAATTTGTGCAACATGAAGACAAAAGCAAGTTTGAACATTTTAAAAACAAAGCAAATCTCCAAGTTCCGAGAAGGCAAAAAGGCTAAACATCATAGCTTATGCCAGAAACTTAGTCTACCTGTACATCGAATTCAACAAAATCTACGCCATTCAGCGAGGGCCAAAGATTTTATGTTATTTTCCATAATAGTAGGTCTGAGATTAGGAGCGTCTCTAGCACTAAATACTCTATTCTTGTGAGAACTGCGATGGCCCAGAATAAGCAATGATTGTTGCTCGCTTTCTATTTTATTATCTGTTATTGGGCAATATACAAAGTTCACAAAGCGTGAAAACACATAAAGCTCAAATCCTATCTTAATCTTTGAATCCTAAATTTCAGTTCACACCAGAAAAGACCAAATCAGAGGCATAGGAAATAATTTTTTTTAGGGCTCATGTTACCTAATGCCACAAATTCAATTGTTAACTATCAAGAACAGTACTGGGAAGAATTAAAAATGAATAACATACCATGCAAAAATTGGGCCATTCGCGGGCCTGTATATAGGATATTGAGATTTTTAGGAGTAGAAACCTGCTGCATTACAGCAGGACCTATGTTTATCGACCGAGCAAGTATTGCTGCATCAGAAACCAAAAACTTTAATTTCAATCTCCATTAAAAAGGTTATGAAAAATTTCACCGAGTTCGTTACCTAAAACCTTATAAGCAATGGAAATAACAATAAAAAAATTATAAAATCTCGGAGGTCCCTCCCATGGGTAAATTTAGAGATAAATTCCAGTATAGTGCTAGTATCAATCACTAGTCTTGCGAACTATGGACGTCATTTGTTGCAAGACACCAGTCCTTATAACCGGGCTCTCCAAGAAGCTCTGTAATATGGAAGAGCAACCGACAATACAGAGTCCCGATAGTTGAACCGTCTTTTATGAATCCGATGGCTGAAACAATTTACAACGTAAAAATAATATATATGTTTTATATTATATAATAAAAAATAATTAATTAAGAAATTAATATTTTTATTTATGATTATGATTTCTTATAACATTAGTTTAATTGGCGAAGGTTTTTTAGTTAAAAATATTTTATTATTTTGAAAAATTATTAGTTACATATTTTAAAATTAAATCAATAGAAAGTAATCCTTTCACATAAATCTCCCTTATATAAAAATATTCCATAGAACCAGTGACCTCTTTGGCTTTATACAAATAT
>APFE030224492.1:268919-284211 GCA_000404065.3 Pinus taeda | reverse complement strand
TGTTTTCACGGTCTTTGTTTCCCATCATCCTTCGAAAGTTTAGGCATGTGTTCCCAGCTGTTTAATGCTTCAAAATATGATGAGCATCACCATCTTTCCAGGTATGCTGGAAGCCTCGTTTATTGGACAAGTGTAAAAGCCAACATCTTCGTATGCATCTTCAGCCAAACCCTAACCACAGGTAATAAAGTACCTTTATTAAAGTTCTAGCTTAAGACAAAATCTTTTACCTTTATAAAGGATGGACACTTGTCAATATTTGAATGGCTCTGATAGCCTCATCTGGTTTCCTTGATGTTCATTAGCCCTTTTCTCCAAAATTTGCTGACCTCATCATTAGACTTGTTATTTTTTTTAAAAAACAACATCTACAGCAGTTTCGTAGCGCGCTACGAAACTGCTGTTCTTTTCAAAAACGCAGTCTTCAATAAATCTATCAATATTCTTTGTGACTGCAACAGCTTCGATTCTGGCTTCAAAACTCCTAATTTATCTTGATTTTATATGCCGTGCTTACATGCCTCAAAAACCAATGAACTTAAGAAAAATAAAGCAAAATCTTGGGGTAGCACCTGACTTTTAAAATTTGCAATTTTATTTGGCAGCTAACTTATTTAGCTGAGCTTTTAGTTTTGCAACCTCCTTTTCCATGGCTGCAATTTTTGCTACGGCTTTCTCCATATTAGCCATTTCTTTCTCGGTTGCCTCCCATTGTTCTTTTGAAGATGTAGTCTTGGTTTCTTTGGAAATGGGGACCTTTTTATTCAAATCTTTCTTCTTGATTTCTTTTACTTTTTCTGTTCTGGGTAGCTACTTCTCCATTTCTCTTGCTTGTCTTCTTGTGTATGGTTTTCTTTTCATTTCCTCTGCCTCCTCTGCTTTAGGCATTTGTTCAATTACTTTTGTTGCAGGTACCTTCACAACTACCTCTTCCCTGTGCAATTGCTCAGCTACTTTAATTTGCCTCCTGGGGTCTTAACCATTAAGAATTGAAGATTTGAATCAGCATAGAATTAAAATCCCTGGGATAAAAATAGATCATTCAGAGAGTTATCATTCGGAGAAATGAAACATCAAATTTCTAGGGGACCCATTCAAATTTTCTACCAGAGCAGGTTTTAATAGGGTGGTGGTTGTGGCCACAACAAATGGCGAACTACTGGGCAAACCAGTTATCTCTGTTACCAAATAAACTTTGGATCAATAGATCATCAGGGTGTTAAGATAAAATTGAAAGGAAAACTGTATAGATGGATAGGCATGGGCTCCACTTCAGCATTAATGGCTTTAGGTGGGACAAAGACAAATAGCTTCTACCTACTGATAGGGTTTTGACAGGCATTCTCCAATGGTCGTATTATGGGATTTATTGACCTTCCTTTACCTATTTTCTACTTTCACAATCCTTTTGGGGCCATCACTGGTCTGTCAATACCTGTTTAGGTGTGTACCTCAGATGTTTATTGCTCATCAAACTTGATGTAGATATGTTTATCTACACTTTATGTAAGAATTTTAGTGCTATATTTTTGTGTGATTGAATGGGGCGCAATCATGGATCATGCCATATTTTTAAATTTCTTAGGAAAGGTTGGTATTGTTGTGTTAACTGGTACTCTGAGTCCAGAAATTGTCCCTACTCCAACCAGCTTCCCAAACAACCTGTCCTTCCAGATTGGCACAAGGACTCAACATTTCATTTTCTTTTACATAAGTTCTTCCAATTTCAGGCACAAGGACTAGAGCACAATTACATTTTCCATAGGATATACGACAACGAGCTTAGCCCATGAGAGGAGGTTTACTTGCAGATGACAACTATTGGAAATTTTAGTGTGGTGGATGGAACCAATGGAGAATGACTGCAAACCTCATAGACAAGTATAGGCTAGGTCTGGATGGTATTTTAAAAATGCAGCGTTCCGCCATTCTAGTCCAGCTATGGTTACACATTTTTCGTTTTATAAAGATGCCCCTACATGCTCGGGGTATCGAAGTTATCAAAAAATCCTACCTAGTTCCCAACAGATGCCAATGAGTGGCTTTGATTTGAATTTCACCACTGATATTCCAGTTCTCATAGGCTCGTTGAAAGTTTGCTTGATTTGCAAGGTAATGATGAATTTAGGATTGGCAGACTCATCAGCAGGTTACTGAGAGAGGCAAAAATCTGAAGGTGGGGAATGAGGGCAATATGAAGAGAGTTATAAAGGTGAAAATGAGACTAAAGGACCGAAATCAATTGGCTGAAAAGGACTGAAATTAAAAATAGAAGGAAGATAAACTTTGCGGAAAAGCAAGAACGGACGAGACGAAAATATGACTTAAGCTAATAGCAAAAATAAAATGTATCCTAACCTCTCAAGAGGTAGCCACCATGTGGTGTCTACTGGAAGTATCTCTTAAGATGTTCGCCATTAACAGGGAGTTCCTCAGTTTCTCCCTATAAATTTTTCAATCTATAAGTTCCCTCATAATTTTTTTCCTCAACTTGGAACAGGCCCAGCCATAAGTGTTGGAATTTGGTGTGCTTACCGTTTGGCTCACCCAACTTGTCCCATTTCAAGACTAGCTCTCCTACTTGGTAATCTTTATCTCCTACCAGATGGTGATCAAACCATCTCTTCATAATCATTTGGTGATTTCAAAATTTATTTCTAGCTTTATCTCTCAATTCCTCCAACCTCACCAGTTGGCTGATCCTTTTTTGAAATAAGGCTGAAGGGGTCCCTCTCAAAGCTTGGAGAGTTGTAAAGAGGGAAGGGTAATGTTAGGAGGCAAGATGGCTTCCTCTCCACAGACGAGGAATTATGGGGAGTTTCCTAATGCTACTTTTGGGGTGACCCTATCAGCTCAAAGGGCGTTTGTTAGAACGTTGTGCCAGTTCCTCTGGTTGTCGGCAATAGATTTATGGATTATGTGGATGAGGTTTTTATTTAAGGACTTTGTAACTCCATTTCCCTGGGGGTAATAGTTTGATGCATACCTTATGTGAATTGATTTATCGATAGCAAATTCAGTCAATTTCAGTGATGAAAAGTAAGAAGCATTATCAAATATGAGAGCGACAGGGATGCCAAACCTGTTGATAATAAATTTCTCAATAAAAGATATTACCTTGTCTTTGTTAACCCTCTGAAGTGGGATGGCTTCGGTCCATCTGGTGAAGTAGTTGGTTGCTGTGAATATATACTTATGTTGCTGTGAAGAGTTCAGAGGGATCTCACCTATGACATCTAGTCCCCATTGCTAGAACAGGCGATAAATCACAAAGGGCCTGAGGAGAACGGTTGGATTTCTTTCTCATCCTACGACAATATGACATACCTTTCATTTCTGAGTGTAGGCATGCGAGTCTCTAAACACTGTGGGCCAATAATATCCAGCTCTTAATATTTTTTGAGCAGTGGTATCTCCTCCATAGTGACCACCTGTTAGGCCATCGTGCATTTCTTTTAAGACATGATCAGCATCATCCTTTTCCAAACACCTCAGCCAAACTCCATCATAATTTTTTCTATATAATGTGTCATTGGCCAAGTGACACTGATTAGATTTCAATCTGAGTGCTCTCCTTTGTGATGCATCCATGTGCTCAGGACATGATCCTCGTGTTAAATAAAAGCGTATATCATAATACCACAACTCAGGGTCCAAAGGGACTTTCGACATTTCACGCTCACACATCATCGTCTCATTAATCCATAGGGGATCCTCCCTGAATTCTACTTATGCATTCTGTATGCTCTGTGCTTCTGGTTCTTTGGAGTATCCTTCTTTATCTTCCAAGGCTTCTACCACGAGCTCACACAATCCCTACCCTTGAACTATCTTCGTCATCTTAATCTCGAGGTCATATTCTTGAAGGGCGGTTATCTAATTCCCTCTTCGTTCGCCCATTTCCTTTTGTACAAAGAGGGTTCTTACAGCAGGGTGGGGATTAATTACTTTAGTCCTAGCCTTTAAAAAATAAGGTTGTAAATATTTTATGGCTTTAAAAGCTCCAAAACCTTGTCTCTCGATGTTTGGATAGTTCAGTTTTGCTCCGTAAAGATTAGAGCTCATATAAGAAACAGGGACTTCGTTGCCATCATCATTCTTTTGGGTGACGATTGCGGCATATGAAACATCAGAAGAGAAAGTGTGCAAGAAGAATTCCTTATCAAAATTGGGGCTGACCAACACAGGAGCTTCTACTATGGCCTCCTTAATTCATTGAAATGATTTCTTAGCTTCATCGCTCCACATATACACAACGTCTGTCTTCATCATTAGCTGCATGGGACACACTATTTCTGCGAAACCTGAAACAAATTTCCTAATGAAATTAAATTTCCCAAAGAAAGATTGCATTACCCTTTTATTTGCAAGGGGTTGTATTCTCATGATGGTCTCTATTCTCTTAGGATCAATAACAATCCCTTCTTTAGAGAGGATATGACCTAGTAGTTTCCCTTGTGTAACTGCGAGGAAACTCTTCTTAGAATTCAACGATATTTTGTATCTTTGGCATCTTTCAAAAATTTGTTTCAGGTGATAAATATGATCCCATTTTGCGATACAAATACACAGTAAAGCTACTACTACTGATCCATGTACACTACTACTGATCTATTAATCAATCCTAGGAAAGCTATGTCCATAGCTCTATGAATTTTGACATTGGAATTAATAAGTCCAAATGGCATTTTACAGTATGTGTAAGTGCCCCATTTAGTGTTGAAGGTTGTCTTAAGATGATCTTCATTCAATACAAACACTTGATTATATCCCGAAAAACCATCCAATAGGGATAACATTTCAGACCTAGAAATGCACTGAAGAATGTGTTGCATAGAAGAGACAAGATAGTTATCTTTCTACGATGCTTTGTTCAAGTTTCTGAAATTGATACATAACCCGATGTCTCCATTTTTCTTTCTTACTAGAATGAGATTGGCTACCCAGCGGGTATGCCTGACAGGAAAAATGATTTTGGCATCCAACATTTTGTTTAGTTCTTTCTTCACCAATGGTTCCAGGCTTGGATGCATCTTGCGAATCTTTTGTTGGTATGGCCTAACATCCTTCTCCAATGGAATCACATGTTGCATAACGCTGGTATCGATGGTTTTTAAGTCACCATATGTCCATGCAAAGATGTCCTTGTACTCTTTAAACAACTTAACAAATGCAACCTTTTCTCGTGGAGAGCATCCCAAGCCTAAATTAACAATTTTTGGGTCTTCTTTGGTTCCAAGGTTGACCGATTCATACTTCATGGATGAGCTATGCATTTTGCAGTTAGTCGAATTCTTAAATTTATCATGCAGGTCATACAAGTGCTCCATCTTGACAAATGACTTGGGAATTATATTGAGTTGCTCTTTTTCCTCATCTTCATTCCCATTCATAAGCTTGTCATGCTCTTTTTCATCAATGACTATGTTTTTGAATTTTTTCTCACCATGTAGGAACTCTAGGATTTGCTCATCACCCTAGACACCTGCCAATTCGAGATGTTATTAGGCATGGATGGTTTGAAAATCAATTCAACATAACATTTATTCTTGTTTAGTCTAAGATCAGGCAAAATTTTCGCAGCCATACCAGCCATCAGATCGGCATCTTGGTTTTGCCCTCGAGGTATGTACATGATATTAAAAAAATCAAAATTGTCAATTAAGCTCCATACCTCATGTTGGTATCTTACCAGGTGTGGCGAATTGTAGTGTATCCTTTTCCTTACCTGGTCCATAATTATCTGTGAGTCACCAAAAGCTTTAAGATTTTTTACCTTCATATCAATGGATTTTTTTAGGCCCTGCAGCAAGCCTTCATATTCTGCCATGTTGTTGGTGCATGCAAACTCCAACCGGCTGGCCATCAGATGTTGGTTCCCTTGCGAGTCAATAGCAATTCTCCCAACACCTACACCTTCAAGGCAATTAGAGCCATCAAAGTAGAGTGTCAAGAAAATAGAATCTAATGTTACATTAAATGAACTACTTCCTATGAAATTGGTTCTATCATCTACTATATTACATGGTGGCTCATTAGTTGGACTATGGGGGAGAGCTTCCAACTGTATGTTTGTCACAGTTTCTTCAACTGTCTCTGTATGGAATTCTTCGAAACAAGTTTTGATGGCACAAACATCGAAACTATAATTCCCAAGGATAGAGTTGGTAAACATTACAGGTTCATTGGGGCCTTTTAGTTTTGTCACTAAATACTTCATGTATCTTTCTCAATCAAATCTTAGCTTATCACCTTTTCCATTCTGCGGCAGCAAGAGATGGGACCAATCAGTTGAGAAATATCCAGTCTACTAACCAATCCCTACTAAGCAGCATTCCATAAGCCTTGGGTATGTCAACTACCACTATGTCAATGACTTGTGTGCATTGGGGTTTGGTAGCCATCTAAATCAACACATCTTTCAATTCCCCAATTACTTTCACATTCATTCTATCCAATTGCATAATTCGAGTTCCAGTTTTCTCAGGTATCACATGAAGTATTTTAGCAATAGTGTAAGGCATAACAGTGGACGAGGCAATGGAATCTACCAAAAAATTTGTACGTTCATGTTGAAGATCTCAAATGTGATAAGGAAAGGTGGAGTCATGGATTTTGATTTCCTTCCTATCATGGTTGCACTAAAATCTTGAGGTGTTCGATTCGTTTTTGATAGAGTGGCTTCCATGGCCAATGGTATTTGAGCTGTATTAGGGGTTCTAACAGGTCTAGACGCTGAATTCTTGGTTTGGCTACTTGGATTGGTGGGAGATTTGCAATTTCATTCATTCATAGCTTCCAAAAGCAGATCTCTTTCCTGAGTTAACTTTAACAAATCAAAGTATGTGATATTAGCTCGAGATTTCTTAAGATCATCCAAAATTTTGTAATTAAGGTTATAAATAGGATAGGGAAGAGTAAACATACATGTTTTGTCATTCATAGGTGGGAGTTTACCATTTTGAGTCACCTTCGTTGCATTTTGAGATGTATTATCTTTCTCTAGATAGTTCACGACTAGAATGCTCTGGGAATCACCACTAGGCTTATCCTTCTCAACAGGAAGCTTGGAAGTGGATGCCTTCAAAGCACAAACATCTTTCTTTGTCTGGTCTACAGGCTTCATCATGCCTGCAAGTGGCCCTTTACTTCGTGTGTGGATTTCATTAGTGTGGATTTATATTGTACTATCTTCTTCGTCATCATCATTCCCATCTATATAGAAATCCCATAGTACATTGACTTGAGATGCCTCGTCCAAGGGCTCTTCTACTTGGTACTCTTCCTCATCTTCTTGTTCTAGCTCTAGCTCTACTATAGGTTCTTCTTTGGTAAGAAGCGATCCGACAAGAGCCAGCTCTTCCATATTTAAATTCCCTTTGTTGGGTGGAGTAGGCAACGCAAGGTGACCATGACCACCTTCTGTCTTCTTATGATAGAAAGGTTTGAAGGGTTTTCTGTTGTTATAATCCCCTCCATTCCCACTTGTACTCTCTCTAGAATTCCTTTTCATATCAATGACTGTGCTTGTCAATTTCTTAATGATCCGATGCAAATCTTCTACATCTGTGGTATCCTTTTCTTTGATCTCAGCCACTTTGTTATCACTCCCATTATTCTTCTTGGATTACTGAGAGGCTTTCTTTTGTTCGGTTGTATGATGACATGCTATGAAACTGATCATTTCATTCTCAACTTTTACTGCTTCATCGATAGCACCTTGTAAGGTTTGTGTGTTACTCCTCTTGACCCACATCATAGTAGTGATGGGGAGAGCAGTGGTGTAGAATTCCATGAGCACCTCATCAGTAGGTCTAGCATTAGCCATGATTTTGTTGAGAAAAGTGTCAAACCAGATGTTAAAGTCCTTGACCTTCTCTTTGGTTTCCATTTTCAAATGGGATATTTCTAAAACTAAGGCCGCAGGTGTTTTGTCATCGCCAAACTTGTCTAAAAGGCTTGTTGATAGGTACCCCATGAGGCGATCGATCCTATTCTCAAGATAAAGTAACATGTGGAGAACACACCAATTAGAGTAAAAGGGAATAAGTGACATACTACATCTTTGTCAACAACCCCTATCATGCACACGGCTAGGATGAAAGAGTGAATATGGTTATCAACAATATCTCCCTACTCAAGGTCGAATTTAGGCAATACTTTTTCTACATTCTTAGGTAAGCCATGTTGCTACCCAGGTATCACTATGGCATCCTAAGCAAGCCAGGGAGGGAGTGCTCTCGTAGGGGGTGGGGGTTGATTCCCACCAAGAGGAGGTAGTAAATATGGATTCCCACCTGGAGGGGAAATGTTAGCCATATTATGGATAGGAAGTTTCTGGTTGAAGGTTTCTTCGAGGCGTTCTTTGTTAGCATTTTCCAAATCAAGTCAAAGATTACCTTTAGAGGGGGAATTCTCAGGAATTTCTTACCAAGGAGTGTCGATACTTTGCAAGTACTCGATCAAAATATCTTTAAGAGAAGGGGTTGCAGATGTGTCTTCGCTTATGGTAAAGATCCTTGGCCTTCTTTTAGTTGTCAGAGGTAAAGAGTGAGAGATGGTGAGTTAAGAGAGGGAACGAGCATAAGCCCAAGTAAGTACTCTGACTGGTTGTTCCTGAGTGACACGATACTCCCACAATCTCTCCTCTGGGTGACCCAAACACGGGACTTAGAGGGATCTCTTCTTCTTCGAAATGAGGCTCTTCCAAATGTGTAGAAGGATCTTTTTTACATTTATGATCCATACATTAATCTTTTCAAATCCATGTGCGACACTTATAGATGAAAACCTAAAAATTTGTGGACAGCGGTTCAGGCCCTCCTTCTAGCGCTATTTTGTTGATGCGACGAATTTTCACTATGCCAACAAAGGTGACCAACCCGATCGCAAACCCCGATTAGATCTACTTTCATTTGGAGTGGCTAGTTCTGACGGGTTTTAAAGGACCCCGTAAACTATTATAGGTGTTGAAATATTGCTCCCTAGAGGAACACTTCAATTAAATCAACAAAAGAAACAGCTAACCTATATGTACTAGATCCTATCTATACTAATTCTAACTACTTATGCTAGTCTTAACTATTCTAATCTGTCCTGCAGGAGCATAACAAAAAGACATTAAACATCATATATAGATTCCAAGTCCAAATGAATCAATTGCTCGTTCACAGATGAACAAGGTTGTATTAAATATTAATTACAATCTAATTACTCATACAAGAATACACATTCCTTTCCACACAAATAAAACATGCAACTAATGTTTAACAAGGTTTCGAATCAGCAACTGCTCATGAATTAACCATGGTAAAAAATTATATTTGAATAACCAAGACTAGTCACAAACTATCTGTTATCACTATGCACAAAAACAAAACATATATATCCTCATGCTAGTCACAATACCCTGATTCCAAACATGAAAGAAAAAGGAAAATGAATCCGAAAAAAGGCTTCTTCTTTACCGAAATAGTCTTCTTTATTAGCATAATGAAATCGACTCCTCTTCAACCAAAAAAAGGTCCTCTACCCATCTCCGGAGGTAATACTTATGCAGAAAAGACTGACCCTCCATCTTCCCCCCCGACTTTCCATGTTCCTGCTCTTCTCCATATACACATTAAAATATACAGTCGATCGGTGAAACAGTTGACACATAGAGGGAATATCTACTGGAGCACTTCATTTCATGGGGAAATGAATATATGTTGATTAAAAGAGATGATTGCATGTCATATTTTCACACTCGTATTGAGTAGACATTATTCCTTATTATTTTATGAAGGAAACTGAAGACACTTCACTCATCATCCGACATCTAGCATGATTGAAGGTGTGTTTGGAGGTAATAACATCTTGATGGATTAGCACTATCATGAGTGCTACCTCTTGACATAGAGCGTGCCTCCATTATGCACTATGGTGGTTCGTATCCCTTTCTTGCAGAGTATATCTTTGGAATATTCACATCAGTGGTGCAAAGGTGTCATCTTGATATAAATCGCATTTATCTGTTGCCGGGTCCACTTGAACTCACCTTTCTTCTCTTCGTCCTTGTCTACAGAGATAGTTCACATTAGCTATGATTATGAGAAATATGACAAACATGCCCACAAACAAACCTTGCATTCAGTCACAATTTCTATTTAATCTTGCAATGCAGAGCAACCATAATTATTAAACCATTGAACTTGTTATAACATGTATTCTCGTTTCCCATAATATTCATTTTTATTCAAGAATCGCTTGGCAATGCTTCAAAAGTGGACCATTCACTCTATCGGATTTTCTTTTAAAAACCTGAACCACAAAACTTTATCGGAACACACGGGAATATATAGGAAAACCCGCAGCCGAACCATAAGGCTGGACTTCAAATACTATAGACCCAAATCTATAAGTATGGTCCGGTCCACTCATCGCCCCTTCACATATCGCATGTCGCTTCACTTTCTCTGACTGCCAATTGTGATTTGCAATTGGTTGGACCTAAAAATATATATGTTGAGTTTAATAGTCTAGGCAGGTCCGCCATATCGCATCACACCTTATGTATAAGCCTTGGGCTCTACCAATTATGATTTGCGATAGGCCAGAGCTAAAAAATATATGCGTTGCGGTTAATAATTCCAACGGGTCTGCCATATTTCATCGCACTTTATGTATAAACACTGAACTCTACTGATTGTGATTTGCGATTAGGGAAGTCGACCCAAAAAATATATGTGTTATGCTTAATAATCCCGACGTGTTCGGTGTATCGCAGTGTGCCTTATGTATCATCATTGAAAGTTTCGTTTGCGATATCCGATGTGATCAGAGACTTGACAGCATCACAAGAACTCATGGGAGATAGACCTTAGCCCTTTACCACTGCGAAAAGTGATATAAGATGGAGGAGTGGTCAAGTGATTTTGATAAGTGATGAAGGCATGCATCGAGAGATGTGTAAAGACCGAGGAAGCGCGAAAAGGGTAAGTAATGAATATTTGTATAGTGTTTCTATTATCAAAGAATTGATATAGAAATAAGGATGTGATAGAAGGTTTTGAGGGTTGAGTCCATATACACCCATAATAAAGAGTGGGGGTTGGTTATATGTGTTGGCATAGAGCACCATGAAGGTTTATGAGGATTGCAAAATTCCCGATGAAGGATATGAATGAAGGGCTAGACTGGGTTATAAATTAATCATGTTGTAGAGACTTATTCAGGGGGGAATTAACTATTAATAATTGAGGATTTGACTCGGTAGAAATTCAAAATCCCTGGATAAAAACAGATCATTTGGAGAGTTATCATTCGAAGAAATGAAAGATCAAAATTCTAGATGACCCATTCAAATTTTCTACCAGAGCAGGTTTTAATAGGGTGGTGGTTGTGACCACAACACTATCATGGGCTCAATTTGGATGTTGGGAAGGCCTCTAAAAGGAACCTGAAAGTGGAGTTGTGCTTTTGGCCAGTGGCATTACGCTTTTGCCAATTTTGTTCAGGGTTGCTATTTTTCCAATTTTTTTTATTGTAATCATGGATTCTCTCTCATGGTGGATGATTTACCATTGTAAATGATGACTTGGTATGTAATTAAGATAGATTAATAGTAATAGAGGATAGATTCATTGCTTTAGCAGTTAGTTTGTGCTCAAATGCATCAGTTTTTCACTTTTAGAGGAAAGTTGTTAAGGATGCCTATATTCTTGTTTCTTGTTCAGTATCAGTTAGATTAGCTCCTCATCTTAGGGATTCGACCCCTAAGGATGGGAAGAGGTTGAATACGTTTCTCTATATTCTTCTTATTTCTCTTTGTTGAGGGTTGGACTCAGCTAGATGCTCAGACCTTGATTGTACACCTTTTGTAAGCAGTTTGGCAGGAGATTAATAAGAATTACAGCTATTTTTATGGGATCCATGTGGTATGAGTTTTAGTACAGCCTCTTCTTTTGTAAGCATGTGTTAACATATTTTTTATACTTCTTTAATCATTTCATTTCTTTCTAGTTGAATGTTTTCAAGTTGATAGGTGGAATTCATTGCTTCAGTGCCCTACCTTGGGAAACCATTCACCATTTCATGTTTTCTTCAATCTAGGAAGGATTCATGGTTTTCACATGCCCTTCTTAGCTTCTCACCAATCTAAACATCTAACCACATCAATCTCTTGAGTGCTAAAGCCTATGCCTACCTTGCCCCATTGAACACCCTGCAATTTTGACCTAGTTCCCTAGACCTAAACTATCATACTCCTCCTGATCTGGTAAAACCCCTTCAAAATCCAATCAAAACCTTCGTGCTACTATACCTAGCCTAAAATAATTTACCTGATCCAGTCATATTGGCTGAGATCCTTACGGAGAGAGCCCTCTCCCAGCCTAGTAGGGCTAGCTACTTGGATAAGCATGGTTTGTGGTTACCCTGGCTTGCCTTCCTTCAGTCTGAGGTTCAATCTAGGTGATAACATAGTGGCGACTATACTGGGGATATAGTTTTATGTTCCTCAATAAAATGATCAATTTTAGATCTGATTGTTGATGGTGGACAACGATCAGACACGAGAAGGATGAAATCATTCACCTGGCGACTCTAAATCAATTTCGAGATCAGATCCAAGGACTCCATTGGAGGATGAACCTGACCAGCAGAAACATGAAAGGAAAATATGGAAATATCAAGTATTCAAGTTGGAATTTCATCCAAGACATTATGTTCTTTGCTATAAATTATTTCTTCTCTTTTCCCGAGAATGTCAAGAAGGCTTTACAAAGTATACTATATTTGATAAAATATCCTAGACCTGCACGTGATTCCTTCCCTTTGAATATTGTGAATAATTCACATGCCTTTGATCTTGATCAAAACCCTTCTTCTGAATCTTATGATTACCATCTTCAAACTGATGAGCCTCAAGAGATCAAGAATAATTCTATACCTTCTGTACATATTCCTATACCTTGTAAAATTCCATATACATACAAACCTCTAATTTTACCTCCTATATCCCATGCTTTCCCTAAAAATCATTACCTATATCTACCAATATTTGATGGTGAATGTGACATCACTGCTAAGAGACATGTACTAAATTTTGAGTCTTTTCTTGACCTTTTTGAAGTTGATGAAGACGATGTCAGTATTAGGCTTTTTTCTCTTTCTTTGCAAGTCAAAGTCAAGAGTTCGTTTAAAACCCCTACCTGATATGAGCATCTCAGATTTCTAGCAGTTCGTCAAAGTTTTCCTCGACAAGTGGGTGGTTAGACAGAACCCTTTCTTGATTCTAGAAGAGTATAACCAGTTGAAAAGACTGTTAGGGGATACAATACAACAATATTTCTGCCAGATTTAACCAAGTTTATTGTTTGATGCCTATTAATATAAGACCTCCTCCTGGGTCCTCTCTCTTACACTACCGAGAAGCCTTTGATTTGGAAATGGAGTTTCAGCTGAGAGAAAGGAACCTTGCAACACTTGAAGAGATGAAGAATAGTGCAATAGATGTAGAGGGTAATATTCTTATCAGAAGGGCAAAGTTGAAGGAAGAAGAGATGAAGAACATAGATCCAAAGGAATCAACATCTTTAGAGGTAAAGCTCGACATTTTGGTAAGTGCAGTGGAAGAGATGATCCAAAAGATCACCAAAAGGAATGAGTATGATGTTCAATACCATGGCTCGCTGATTGAAGAAGAACAAGTGGTTGATCCAAAACATTTCCTTTCTTATCCCAGTTGTCATAGATCTGATAATGATTGTTTTATAGATCAGCTTGCAAAAAAGAGATATGTTGATCTGAAATGTATGCTTAATGATGTGTTTTATACTGATTATTTGCCTAATTTTGATCAGTATGATGATGATTATGTTCTCCAAACAGAAGCTAGTCTTGCAGACGAATCAACAACTGGTTTGTGGAAGGAGGAAGTTCACTTTAAACAGCTCGAATACTGTGATCAACCATTGCAAATTAGCTATGGAAGTGAGGAGGAAAGTGCAGAAAATTTTTAAGTAAGTGAAGGATATTTTCCTCTTTGGTTTACTTCATTTTAGTTCATCAGAGACAACTTTCATGCAATCAGAAATCAACTGTCGATAAGTTTTGATCTTGACCATCTAGAGGACAATGAAATCTCAAGACTTCCCATAACTAGATTTGCAACCTCTAAATGCCATTGAAAGTCAGGTTGCAGATAAAGGTTTGGAAGCTGGAGCATATGATAAAATGATGCAAGATGATTCTGTACCATTATGTTTTGAATTATTTCAATCTTTGAAGGGAATTTTGCATACTATATCTTCAATAAAGGATAAGCAGCCTGTAGAAAATCATGTAATCTCATTAGAACCAATAGACAATGGGTTGCAACAATATTTTCAAATTTTTCACGATCCAATAGCTGATGTGTTGGATGATGTCTGCAGTCAAAGTCCTTCTCCATTAGCTAACTTTGAGCTTGAAAAAAGTATTGATACAAACTTGATCTGACAGCCGGTTTCTTTGTCATTTTCAGCATGAGTCTCATCACAAATATCATATGAAAGTTTGCATTCATGGTATGAGGAGAAGAAAAGTAATCCATTGGATGAGATAAGTCCCAGTGCACATGAATTTCAAGATCCTCATGCAGTATTTTTGGAGTCAGATAGAGAATCCATATTATTCAATTTGAGAAAATTTGGATCTGTTTACAAGTTTTCATGGGAGTTGCATTTGAGTCATTCTCTCTTCTTGCTCATAAACAAGCACTTGCAGAGAATTCAAACAGTAGCCATAATGCTTACTTGGTTGCATTGATTGTTTCATTTCACTTGATCAGGTGATGCATGGAACAGTTAGAGTAGGTTTTCTTGAATAAGCTCCATTTTGAGAATCTTTACAGTTTGTCAATTGTGTTTTACTATCGAATCAGTTTTTAGTTGAGTAAAAGTTAGTTTGCATCTTTGAGTCATCAGTATTTAGTCATGTATTTCAAATTGTGTTTTTCTTACTCAATGCCCAATGGATAAGGCTTCTTGGTCTACAGTGTTCTTGGCACCTCCAAGGAGCTACCATCCCTAATGGAGCCAATGTTAGTGTTAGTATTTGCATCCTAACATCAATGATAAAAAATCCTATGTTCATATCATTTTAAGGGTCTGATTCAATTTTTTTTTTATCTGTTGTAGCTCTAAACCAGAAATATTATAGATCTGGTATGAAAATATAAGATAATGCAAATAAACCCAGAAATAATATGAAATGATTCTTTATTGATCAAACCCTTAAGGTAGGGTAACACCATACATTCACTCCTTAA
>APFE030224492.1:170987-268853 GCA_000404065.3 Pinus taeda | reverse complement strand
AAATAAACCCAGAAATAATATGAAATGATTCTTTATTGATCAAACCCTTAAGGTAGGGTAACACCATACATTCACTCCTTAAGGAAGGAGAACACTCCACAAGCCATATGCTTGCTCATACAATAATGCTTGACACAATATTTCTTGACTCGGAGTCTCTAGCCTCTATATAGGCCTCATACATACAATACCATGGATCATTACCATGATTCCCTCATACCATCGACAAATACCATGGGCCCATTACATTATTACTAACTATTTGTGGTCCCTTACATGATATGGGTTAACCACCTTATTTGTTACTATGGCCCATCCCATTATTACATTATTACCTTGGGTACCTCCCTTTGTACCCCATATTATCCCCCCTAGGTATATAACATTATGTGTTAACCATACTCCCCATAGGACTATAATGCGAAGTGACATATAGAGTTTCAGGTCTTTTATTTCAAACCATACTTTCAAAGTTTAAATATGATCCAACATAGGCCTACATTGTAAATGTTCCTATTCTAATAGCCATGTCCCTACATATCTGCTTAATTCATTCAAATATTATATAATATATATTTATATATATTAATTATTAATATAATATTATATATATATAATATATATCACTGCAAAAAAAATATTTTAGGCCTCAATACACCCTTCATCCTACCATATGGAAAATAATTGCTAAGACAAGTGCTAAAACTCAAGATCATCCCTAGTGCTAGTATTCATCTTCATTTCTTCTCTAGGTTTTATGTCACAAACTCTAGGTCTTCCTCTATTGCATCACATAAGCACTACGAAATCTCTATGACAATTATATAGATGGAATAATGAGTAAAATGTAGACAAAGACATTCTCTTCCCTCTATACAGAGTGGGTGAGTGAGACCAACATTGATAAAGTGGACTAATTACATAAGAAATTTAATTTAATGCACAAGAAAAGGTCTCCAAGTGAAGTTCTCTCTCTTCAAGGTATACGCGTAAAGAGACCAATACTCAGGTGGTGCACTCTCTAAGCATGGGTTGCAAGTGTCAAGTGCTCTTCATCACAAGGCTTCTTTCTTTCAAAGACAATCATCCCATGCTCCTCAACATGTGTATCTTGGGTCCATAATCAATCCCATGTAATGTGCTCTCAACCCTAGTGTCTATAATAAATCCCATGTAATCTAGTTTGTCATCTACGAGTTATATATTACATGGTCTTGCACCTTCCTTTGGACTAGGATTTTTTGCAAAGGACTTGATAAATCCATGATGGGATATTGGTTTCTAAGGACTTGATCATAGTGAAAGGTTGGTGATTTATAAGGGTGTTATGACTAATGGGAGCACAAAAGGACTAAGATACACATAAATAAACAACTCAACACAAAAAAAATGCAAATTGACATATTAACATAACAATATCCAACTAAGTTATTGAAAGTCAACTAATGATATCTTATTGTCCAACTAGATAACAAAATCAAACCACTTTTTGTTTTGTATCAAATCAAATTCCAACTGTGATGGATAATGGCCATATTGTTGCTTCTAACAAAACATGGAAGATCGAGTGGTTAAAGTAATTAATATCCAATGATTTACTTTTTTGTACAAAATTAAAAATATATATATAATTTCAGATATTAAATACATTTACAAATTTGCATATTAAGGCTTCCAAACCTGTTTGGAAAATGTGGTGTGTGGCACGATAGTTGGAAAGCTTGGCCTTCGAGACCTTGTCCTAAAACATATACTAATTCAATTTAATTATGCACGAGTAAAATATAAAAATCGTTTAATGAATTTGAAATAATGTTATGATCAAATTTAAATACTTGTGTGCTCTCCTCATCGGACTTCCTTCATGCATTTTCTCTATCATATGCTTTCACAATCTCTTTCCATACTTTCACGCTTACATCAACTGGCCTTCTTTTGCTCCTTAGCTCAGGAGGAATTTGTTTTATATTTTTTGTTTGGTTGCAATGGAATCTCTTGTAGGTTTGATTTATTTGTTTTTTTTACTTGCTTTACTAACAGACCTGTCCCAAATTCATTCTGCATGTTATGGATGATTATCTTTTGAAGGTGCATGGGTATCTTTGACAATAGAAGATGTATATGCTCTTTGAATTATTGAAGTCATGACTCCTTCAACCTACGATTGAACATTTTCTTGACATCTGTCATTTTGATATTCCCGGATACAACATCATATTCTACCTTGAATTTGTATGTACCAATGCAAGTTGCATAACATGTACTGGTAGTGGAAGAAATTTGTGCCCGAATAGTGGTTGGGACATTGGATGTCTTTGTTCCTTGTTCCACATTCTTAGAGGTTATTATGATTTATTTTTTCCTACATATTTTTTCGATCCAGGAGTGATGGGGAATCAATCTATTCCTTTTGACAGGGTTGCTTTCATTGGATTGTTTCAGTGCCTCTAGTAAATTGTTCTTCCATGAATATGGCAGCATGGACAAGTCCATACCTTCTAGTTTTTTTACTCCTATCCCCAATATAGAAGCCTTTGCCTGTTTCAAATTCTCACAGTCATGTCCCTATATATGTACAATAAAAGAAAATATTTTAAATTTAGAACTAAAAATAAACCCTAATTTTATGTTTTATTTTTAAATTAAAAATTTAAAAAAAAAAACAAACAAGCAATGGAAACATGTACAAATCTATAAATTAAGTGTGAAATACCTCATTCTAGCAAGAATCGGATCCCTTTGCTCCTTTCACTCTATTACTTGACATTTTTTGGTGTCCTAGGGCGAATTGTTTTCCTCCAAACTGTGGAAAATCAATTCTCTTTGCTCCCTACATTTTTATCCCTTCCCTCTAATTGTTTTAAACAGTAGTAGTGCAAAATGGATGGATGGGGGTTTGATTTTTGTCTCTAGTAGGGGGTAAATGAGATGCACAAATTGATTTTGTGACTGTTAGAGGTAGAATCATGCCCAAAAGTCAAAATTTTTTATTGAAATCCACAATAGGGGAGGAGAGCTTCGTCAATATCTCTACCCACCATCAACAAATATCTAATCAATTAATTATTTTCTTTCATAGCCTCAATTAATTGCTCCAAATGTGGTCTATTCCAACTTCGTACAAAACTGCAAAGCTCCCTAGATTTGCAACTGGTGAGTATGAGAATGGAAATATGGTGAATGTATTACATTGTTTTGGTTTAATAGTCGGGATATACAATAGGTTTATCCATTGCACGTGCAATTTATAGATTGGTTGATAATTTTTTTTGGCAATTCGGTTGAATAGTCGACTCTAAATTGGGTGCCATTAGCACCGGATTTAGCATTGACTATTGCCTAAAAAATGTAGTCTGTTTGGGGTGCCAAATGGGGCACTAATTGTGCCTAATTTTGCACCTATAATATTTCATTTTTTCTCTCCATATAATTTGTATTCATTGTCATCTTTGCACTTTGAAATTTCGATGTGGGAGGCTTCCATGTTATTGTCATTTTTTATGAGGTTTGAATACCAATATTGCATGCGCAATGTGCATAGGCACATGGGATAAGTTGAAATGTTGGTTGATGTAAAGCCCTATAAAAGGTGTTTTAACCTATTGGAGAGTGTTTTATGTCATATTTTCCTAGCCCACTATTGAATTTCGTGTGATTTCAGACTTTCTAATTTTATTTTAATAGCCAATTCCACTAGTTATAGTCACATACACACAATTCACCTTTAAAGGTTGTGTTGCTTAAGGATTATGTAAACATGTGACACAAACATTTTTTATCCTACCACTCACTCTTTACTCTTTTCTAGGGTAGATGGTGGCACTGAAAATATATCTCATCCACAAGTTAACTTATACTAATTATTATAATATATATTGAGTTCATCTAGAATACTTAAAAATCAAAATTTGAAAATAGTATATTCTCTAACATATAGGGTCAAAGGATTATTTTTAAATATACAAAAATACAGATATTTGGTGGTTTAAGGTTATGAACAAAGGTTTTAATTAAGTTAAATGGAAATATGAAGAAAAAAAAGTAGTCCATTAGTTTTCGTAATCCACATATGAGATTTATAAGAGTTGTGTCATTTCACCATATTAGGAGTAGAAATTAACAAAAAGGGTATATATTGAAAATAGGGGCATTTTAGTTAGAAAGGTGTTGTGAAAACCAGTTGAGCTTAAATCGATTGTATGTTTAGCCAATTGGAAGAAGAAACAACGAAGTGCATAGATGTTATGTGACTGATGTCATTGTTGTGTATTACAAGATCTAAAGGAGGCCATGGACAGATGATGTGGATGATGTATACCTACTCAGAATCAACAAGAGGAAAGCGGGTGGCCAAAGAGTCGGATACAAAATCTATAGATCAAAAAAAAAAAAAGGATAAAGCAACCTCAACCAAAGTGAGGATGGTGTTTATGAATTCAAAAATGCTACAACATGGACAAGATAAAGTTATATAAAAAATGTTTGTTGTTTTTTTCAAATACAAAACGTGATATCAATATATAAAGCAACCTCAACCAAAGTGAGGTTTTGTGTTGGAAAGAATATTGTTTGAAATCATATAATCGGTGTAGTAAACATCATTGACTGTGTTATGTATTATAGGGGCAAGACAATTCCATGGCAATAGATCATGTCATATCAAATAAGAACACAACAGAAGTCGCAGGACATCAGGTAATCAAATTTTGACTTAAATTAGGAAGTATTTGGTGATACGTCCATCCTTTTTCATAGTATTATTATAATTTACAGTGTATTATCCAGTATTAAAATAAATTAATCCATGTTGTTGATATTTCATATGGAGATGGGAGAAAGTGCTCAACCTAAGTGTTCAACTAGCAAAAGAAAAAAAAATATGTATGTGGGCATGGACATAAAACCGCTAAATCACGAAGAAAACAGTGGGTGGAAGAGGATATGACAATGGATCCTCTAGACACAACAAATAATTGCATTAAAGAAGAGGTTGGTCAAGACTATAGTACATGGGATGGGATTTGTTAAGCGATATTTGATTATATTTCTTTGAAATTGGTACATTTATGATTAATCTAATTCTTGCCAAACATTAAATAATGGTTTTCTTTGTCAATAGGTAGAAGATGATGATGAAATAACGACTACTAATACCCAAGTTGATCCAATTGGGCTATTAATATTTGGACGAGATGATCAAAACCATCCTTTAAACCATACCATGGCGAAAAGAGCATATTTAAAGAGAACTCTACCACATGAGAAATTTGAACAACTGATGAGATTAGCATACACTTATGACATGCCACCTAGCCTTAATGATGATGCTCATGATAGTGAAAATGCATTGCATGAAGAAGGATTGAATGAAATTCTTACAAGTTTCTTTGGGGATGGAAACAATGATGACACTAATGATCATATGGTTGACAGTAACGATGACAGTAGGGGTAATTACTACTAATGTAATGTTGATTATAACAACCTGAAAGACTCCATCAAGCAAGTAGCAAAGGCACCCATGTTCAAATCGGCTGCAAGCAGAACTTCAAAACTGGCATGCATATTTAATATGATTAGAAATCAAGTAATTATTTGTTTGATCAGACAAAGGATTCGCCACCCTACAGAAGTGAGTTGAAATTTATTTATTACAATGCATTGTCGATTGGTGTACGTAATTCGTAAACATTCATAAACTTCGTTTATATTTATTTAAGGGGATTTTAAAACCATGTATTGTATATGAATAGTCATAATATAGATTTACATATCAAACATGTTCATCATAAGTCAAACATTCAATTGATCTAACCTTTGGCAATCTTACAGGGCACTAAAAACTAAAATATTTCCTCAAGAGAATGTGTTGTCATCAACTTGCAGAGAGGCGCATTAGTTGTTGGTTGAGTTGGGGATTGAATATAAGAAAATCCATTCATGTAAAAATTATTACATTTATGTAATTCCATGTATGCAAAGAGAGGAGATATCATACATATGTACAAGGTCCTATAGTTCTAAAGAAGAATCTACATCACATGCCAATTATACCTAAACTTCAATGAATGTTTCATTGCAAGTCACTTGAACAATTGATGGACTGGCATGCAAATAATAGGAGTACAGATGGATTCATGTGAATTTTGTCTGACTCAAAATCGTTGAAACACATAGAGGAAAAATGGCCAAGAAAATTCAAAGATGAACCCCAAAGTATCAATTTTGGTCTTTCAATTGATGGAGTGTGCCCATTCTCTTTCATGAGCTCAAATTATAGTGTTTGGCCAGTCGGATCAATAGTGTACAATATTCCCCCGTGGAGGAGTGTTAGAAAGGAGCACCCTATGGTGACCCTCATTATTCCACGAAAACGTCAAGTTAAAAACATGGATGTTTATCTTGCACCTTTTATTGATGACATGTAACTACTATGGAGAGGCATAAAGAATGTATGACATATCACGTACACAATCAAATAGTTTTGTCATGTTGTATGGTTTGCTATGTTGGATTATTCATGATTTCCTAGGACTTGCTTTTTGTTCTAGTAAGATAAAAAAAAATTATGTATTTACACTCATAATTTATTGTCATACCAACTTTTATACTTAGTTTCATACTATTAGAGTGATGTTATTAAGATTACTTATTGAATTTCATGGCTTAAAACAAAGGGGACATTGGCATGTCCAATATGTGTAGAAAAATTTCAAGGGCAGTATTCTAAAGATCTTCATAAATTTATTTATGCAAGCAACATGGTTTTTCTACCACCATATCATATGTTTAGAAACCGCCATAAAAAATCAATTTGATGGAAAGGTTGAAAATAGAGGCCCTCCCATAATTATGGGTCCAACTAATTGGCTTAAGAAGTATGAAGATGTTCAATTGAAAACTTGGCAGGATGTTTTGATCGGGGTGATTCTATTGAAGAACTTAAAGAAGTTATAATTAAGATGCCAGAAGGGAAGAAAAGGGAATCCATATTTCATGAGCTCCCATACTTAAAGAATCTATTAAAATATCACTTATTAGATTTTATGCACATCTTCAAAAATCTCCCAACTTCAATTTTTTGACATATAGCAGGCAAAGAACCTGCCTAGATATATAAGCAGACCCTCATTGTAACATTCAACATCCTTATACATTTTATAAATATTGATAAATTATTGTTACAAATACCCTTTGAGTATTTACATTAAAAGTCAACAAGTTATAAGGTTTTTTGCTTTAGTGGTATCAAGGCCATGCAAGTCTTTGAACGTTATCCGCCACACAATATGTCATTGAATTTTCACCCTGAATTCATTGAGAAGTTTAGTAAAATTCAAGAAGCATTTCAGCGATCAGAAAAATCATATGCAGAAGTTACAGCATGTCTAAAGCAAATCCATAACAAGGAAGATGATAGTGATGATTCAATGAAACAAGGTGAAGCAGGAGAAGAAGATTTTGATCAAATTGATGATAATGTTGAAAATGAAGATGTTACAGAAAATAATCAAGATGATGATCGAGATGAAGTTGATCTTGATGTGAATGAGGATGATCCAGATCAAGATGATGATTCCGATGAAGCTGATAGATCAAGATGAGGATCCAGATGAAGTTGGTCTTGATGTGGATGAGAATGATATAGATCAAGATGATGACCCAAATGGAAATGATAAAGATGGAATTCCAAGCTTAGGAGAAACTATTAAAGAACATGTTGCAGACACTTCAATGGAGGTTGTAATGCCAGACAAAATCCAAGACATGCCAGACTCATTGCAGAGTACAAAAAATAGTAAGATTGTGATCATGTTGATATTGAAACAGTTAACCAAAAGAATATTGGGCAGCTAGAACAAATCTTGGATTTGATGAGAGCTAAAATTGGTCAGTGTAATGCAGAGAAGCATGTTGAAAATGTTTCTTGCAAGAACATTATGTTAGAAGAAAAGAAATGAATTCCATATTCCCAATTAGAGGAAGGTAATGAACATGGTGGAGGGAAACATTTCATTGAGGCATCACCTAAGAGTCTTTCACAAACTTGTGATGATAAGCAAGCAAGAAATGGAGCTACAGAGCAAGCTGCTATTTTGAGTGGCAAGGGAAATGAGGAAGTGCAAGACCTGGTGCTTCTGGATGTTACTCCCCTTTCATTAGGGCTTAAAACTGTAGGTGGGGTTATGACTGTTCTCATCTTGAGGAACACTGCCATCCCCACCAAGAAGGAGCAAGTATTTTCAACTTACTCAGACAACCAGCCTGGTGTGTTCATTCAAGTTTATGAGGGTGACCGAACTCGGACCAGGGACAATAACTTGTTGGGTAAATTTGAGCTTTCTGGTATACGGGGCTCCCAAAGGAGTTCCCCAAATCATTGTGTGCTTTGATATTGATGCCAACAGTATTCTAAATGTCTCTGCTAAGGACAAAACCAATTGTCCTAAAAACAAAATCACCATTACAAATGATAAGGGAAGATTGAGTAAGGAAGAAATTGAGAAGATGGTTCGTGATTCTGAGACATATAAGGTTGAAGATGAAAAACACAAGAATAATGTAGAGGCCAAGAACTCCTTGGAGAACTATGCTTACAACATAAGGAACACTATTCGAGATGATAAGATTGCAACAAAGTTCGATCAATTTGATAAGAAGAAGATTGAGGATTCCATTGAACAAACTATATTGTGGTTAGATGCCAACCATCTTGCAGATGTTGATGATTTCGATGACAAGAGGAAGGAGCTAGATAACACTTTCAATCATATTATTGCCAAGATCTATGAAGGTGTTGGTGCAGATATTCTTAGTGGTGCATATGGAGTTGTTGGCTCTCTTGACCAGGGTTATTCTGCTAGTGCAAACTTGTTGTTGGGAAGACCATCATCAACGTTGGATCTCGCAGATGCCAAACTTCATATAGATGTTATAATAAATATTGCTCACATAATTACTCGATCTGATAATGAAGATCACTCATAAATGATTGGCGATGAAGAGATCCACCGGTTGGTCAAAAGTTGGTTGCCTCCTACTCCTCCGTGTCTGTTGAGCGCAATAGTTGTGGATGTAGTAGATAAACGGTTTTCTAGAGAGAATGCTTGTATATAATCCTCATAAAATAATCAGCGCAACAGATTATTGTGGCAAGCGAAAATTCCTCATAATCTTCCTGTGAAATGAAAGAACATTATTCTCAAGTATATATGCGGCGGTGATCATCTTTTCTCTCACGCAGGGCATAAGCGCAGGACCAATCTATATAGATAATCACATTGTTCTATTGAATAAATCAATCTTGACCGCTGACATTTATATTCCACTCTGTCTCCGTTCATCCGTTGTATTCCCCGGACAGCCCAACACCCTTTGACCATTGCAAATTCCTTATGCCACTACAAAGTTCCCCATCACACTGCTGGTATTCGTTGACTTTCCAACAGACATTCCAAGTTTGTTTGTTAAGTCTCAGGCTATTTCCAACCACGTCACGTCCCCTCGTTTCTGTCACGTCCATTCGTCCCATTCATCTCATTTGTCCCATTCGTATTTAGTTATATTTATGTCCATTCGTCCCATTCATATTTGGTTATATGTGGTTATATAGTTATATGACCACTCTAATTATAATTAATAATTATAAGTAATTTAATTAATTTATAATTAATATAAGTTAATTTAATTAATTTATAAAGTTAATTTAACTAATATAAGTTAATTGAATTAGTTTATAAAATTAATTTAGTTAATTTATAAGTAATATAAGTGTTAATATAATTAATGTATTATTAAAAAAATCTAAAGGAAAATCGAAAAACCTTCATTCCAAAATATATTACTGTGATTTATACATACCGAGAATGACGTGGACAAAATGAAGAAATAATAATGAATTAGCTTTGAGGACAAAGCTTATTGAAGAGAGAGCCATGTTACCAAATATATTTTATCTAAAAATAACATATAAATAATAAATAAATCAATAGTAACATAGTTATAGTTAATTAATGAGTGTTAATGAAAAGGCATGTCTTAATGGATGTGCCCATTCATGAAAGGGCACTTGCCTAGGTATATAAGCAGACCCTCATTGTAACATTCAACATGTTGGACGGTGTCGTCATTAATGTCAACCCATGGAGTTGACTGGGTTTTACTTTCACCAAAAACACTAGCCACTTGTGTCAAATTCTTAATGGACGCTTCTTATTAATTGTTGAATTACATCAATATAACAGTTATATTGTTGGATGGTTAAAACCCCAAGTCCTAGGGTTTGGGTTCCCTGCACTAAGGATGCGCCCCGACTTTCTCGAAGGTTTTTGATAGGTTTGTGTTTGTGTCATAAATCCATGTCATTAATTTCTCCTCAAAAAGGTGTTTCTGTTGATATGTGTTATGCCCCGAGAGGTCTCCTAGTTTGAGAGATATTCACAATTGAAGTTAGTGACCGCAGTTTTTGCCCAATCTTCTAGCTAAAACCCTAGGGGTAGTGACATGACACCTCCTCTTAGGGTTGTCAACATATGACATTTTTCATCATTGTAATCTCACCACGTAAAAGTTACATAACTCGAAGAACCAAAGACAATAAACCAATCATTGACCTAGGTAGGACCATGTGCATTAAGCCAATCATTGACATCAAAACTTTAGTGGAATTAAAAAAATTATAACGGTTAGTAATTAATTAAATTAAGGGTTTTATATTTCAGGACCAACAATTGTGTGAATGTTCTCAAAATGTGATTGCATCTGCAAGATATGTCCCTCATCAAAACTAAATGATAAACTTCTCATTAAAACTAAATACTAAACCCCAAACCCTCAAACATATAGTTGATGTGGTAAATAATTTCTAGGCAAGATCTTTAGCACAAACACTAAATAGGGTCCTTAAGGGTTTCACAATTTAATTTAGAAAGTTAAGGGAACCAAAATGATAAACTCCTCATTAAAACTAAATACTAAACCCCAAACCCTCAAACATATAGTTGATGTGGTAAATAATTTCTAGCCAGGATCTTTAGCACAAACACTAAATAAGGTCCTTAAGGGTTTCACAATTTAATTTAAAAATTTAAGGGCACCAACGTCTACTACAATGGGTTTCCTAATGTAATTCAAGCATTAAAGACATCATGTTTAACTCCAAAACAACCTTAGTCTTGATTTTAATTTAAATAAAGATTAGATTTAAAAGTATTCCTCCTCCAACTGTTAACCAAAAAGGAGGTTGTATAAGTTCTGACATTCATAATAAGGAGCCCCTATTAGGTCTATAAAAATGAGACCCTATACCTCACCTCACAATAACGTCAACATGATCATAGATCTTAAATGTGATTAGCTTATATCTGAAAAAAAAATTGGTAGCCTGAGGAGAACAACGAAGGGCTAAGGTTTTATCTCTTGGACGCTCTTTTTACACGTCCCTTGCTTGAGGAAGAGAGAAGGTCTAGGTAAGTACCTTGACAAAGTCTTGGCTAAAATTCTATACATTCTAAACCATTCAGACCTGAGTTCATGCTTCTGAACTATTTCGGACCTGTTGTGGAGTGTCTTCATGTTGCAAATCGGATGGGTACAGGTTTCATTCATTTCATTTTGCTTGGATAAGGACCTCGCATTGCCATTTTTATTTTAGGGTACATAAATGTGGTTTGATTGTTTGCCTTATTTGATTTGTTCACCTTGTTCCTTGCAGCCCTTGGTTTCCTTTCGAAAACAACAATAATATGATATAAAAAGCACGTTGATCCTAAGCTTATTTACAATGATTTAACTAATGTGGTCTTGTCCTTTAAGTATATTGTAGCATGCTATTACATTGAGAAAATTACTTTTATAACAGTGATCTTAAGATTATAATACAAGATTTGAATTGTGTTAAGCTCATTTGAGACAACAATCCTTGAACTCTTTCCTTGGTTTTTGGGAAGATCTTTGTGATTGTCTTAGTTTAACGGTGAAAAGAAGTCTCTTCATCAACGGTTTGTCAATATATGACAACAATTCTCATTGTAATCTCCTTGTGTATGAGTTGAATAACTTGAAGAACCAAAGGTAGTAACCTAATCACTGACTTTGAATTTTATTTTGTGCATTTTGTTGGAAGCTTGGGACTATATGCACAATCCAATTTAGTAGCATATCTTTGACAGTGATCAATGTACAAATATGCAATGAACTTGAGTAGACAAGCATATATAACAGTGACATGAATTGACTCCTTTTACCTTGACTTTGCTATGATGTAAAATTGAATGTATAGCATATTGGCATAACTTGTGTGATCTTCCAACTCTTGATAAGCTTCAATGTATGTTGACAGTGTGTGTATGACAGCGTGACACTTCCTCATGTGCTCGGTCATGTGACTTGAATTGTCAACAAAAATTTATTTTGAGAGCACGATTCAAATAATCTGATAGCAATGTTATAAATGTAACCATACCCATGAATACAGCAATGTCAATGACTCATATATCTGGCCTATTGACAATAGTGATTTAATATATAGACTTGATATATAGTCTTGAAAGTAACACACAAAATTGAAAAATCCATTGTTTATTCATTATTGAAATTGTGAGTTAGCATTTTTACTTTGACTTTGATCTTACTATGATGACCTAGGGATTTGTACTAGAAGTCGTGTAGTGATGACATAATCGTGATCTTCTAGGGTAGCTAGTCTTTGAGGGAAATACCATTTTATTGTATAGCAGATTGACATGAAGATGGATAGCAGTGTGTGAGAAGTGATCAATAGTGAAAGGAACGTATGATGGTAGCTCTCCAATGATAGAGCTTGAGAGCATTGGTTGCAGGTCATCAGGATAACCAAAGGCACCTTGGTTTGTGCATTCATTTGATAGCAGTGCCAAATGGTTGCAGCATTGTGTGTAGCCTGATACAGTGTGATACAAGTGTTTGAACATTGATGACTATTCATTCGTGAAGTGGCATTCAGTGCTAACCAGCAATTATGCAGTGATTTGCAGTAACAGTAATGACAATTGTGCAGTGACAGTGATATGCAGTGTGCAGTGACAATGATATGTAGTTGTACAATGATATGTGTAGTGACAGTGATATGCAATTGTACAATGATATGTGTAGCATTGTGCAGGACCAATTTGTTGGAACAGTGATCAGTGGCTACCAGGATTCGACATTTATTCTACATCTTTCTTACAATTATTCTACATTGATTCAAAATACAGGGGATCTAGTCTAAAAATTATGAAACGTGGTCTTGTGGCTCCTCAAGGCAGGTGATTGGAGTCACCTTCAGGTGGTGGCCTGAAAAAACTTCAAGGTGGTAGGGTGGTGCTATGGCAAGTTGTGGCTTGCACAGGGCGTTGTGGCGTCCATTCAATTGTGGTTGATAAACTAATAGGGGCAATGAAGCATCCTTTCCAACATTAGTTGGTAAACAGAGTGTTGGTGCACTTATCAAGTCATTGCCTGATCTATAAGGCGTTGGGGCATCCTTT
The DNA here is from genome assembly GCA_000404065.3 of Pinus taeda. Lineage (NCBI taxonomy): Eukaryota > Viridiplantae > Streptophyta > Pinopsida > Pinales > Pinaceae > Pinus > Pinus taeda. Next base: position 255,345 of record APFE030224492.1, on the reverse strand, counting down.
TGGTTGCAACGAGATATTAGGACTAGTAGCATCCTATAGGTTGTAGCCTGTGAATTAGAGGGTTGACGCTCCCCCAGTTGTAATTGAAATCTTGATGTAATCAATTTTCTTTTAACAAAGAGAAGACAATTACTAAAAAAGCATTCGATGGTTTTTGACCCGAAGGGGATTTTCCACCTAAAAATCTGTGTCCTTTGTTTTATCTTTCTACATTGTTATATGGTTTTGTCTACTATTGATTATTGTTTATGATCATCTGAAGTAGAACAATAATTATAACAGAAGATTAACTAATGTTCTGATAAAAATCAAAAGTGTTAATTGCTAAGAAATATTCATTCAGCACCCTCTTAGTATTTCCAACACAACATCCATATACGTTTTATATATATATTAATAAATTATTATTACAAATACCTTTCAAGTATTTACGTTAAAATTCAACAAGCTATAAGTTTTGTTGCTTCAAATTTGTTCCCCATTTTAAAAAAAATTAACTCATTTTTAATGATCTTTTCAAATTTTTCATAATGGCTAATTTCCTTCCCAATCTAGTTATTCTCCTCACAACATTAGTTCACATCATATCAAATCTTTTATGTCCTTGATAATGGGTGGAGTGTCCACCCGAAACATTAGACAAACTAAATTTGAATAATTCTCTTCCAAAAATTCATCTTACATTATGAATAATTGTGAAAATATACATAAGATAACTAACAATTATGCATAGCTACACCTTGATTTATCTCATCATCCCATCATACTCAATGATTCACATACAACATGCAACCTATTATTTATATGTATTCAAGGAACAACCATAATCAATTCCTAGTTATATCCTTGCAAATATGCACATCAATCCAATCTTGAACTTTCAACTCCGAGCCATATAGGCATTTCAATCAGATCTAACGTTCCTTTTCATAAACATGCAACACCCATTTATCCCAGGTAACATATGTGAAATGTTACCTCTCAATACAATGTCTATTCATGCAAGAGGCATTATTTAGCATTCAAGCTGCACATACACTCAATGCATTACTCATGCATATTCAATAAAACATCACAACATCATTCAACTTATTACCACCACATTTACAGTATCACGACATCATAGAAATTAGGTTGATGAACCATTAACTTTGTCGAATTCATAACATCATATTACAACTAGGGTCCCCCCCCTTCTATGGTCCAAGCCGTAGAGCTTGATTTATTTGGTGATTTCAAAACAATAGAGTTTTGCTCATTAAGAAGAAATGCAATTATTTTCATTCATATGTCTTGAAGACCCTAGCCCAAAAGCATGTGGATAGAAAGCTCACACGAGCTTTGCCCAAACATACTTGTAGGAGTTTATGGCACTGAAAACACATTATTACATTTGGTTGTCCCTACACCAATTTGCCATGTGTCATAAAATGACTATGGGAAACGAGTTGCAACTCGCCATAAATAAAAACTAAGACTCAAACCAATAAAATCTCTACGTCGTGTGTGAAATGTGATTGCATAGCCATTTTTTAAAACACTTATAGGAGATTATGACACTTGAAAACACTAGTCTTGGTTCACTAGATTTCCCCCTTCCTATTAGTTCATGCCTCAAAGGTTATTTTATTTGAGAATTCCTAGAACTAGGAGATAGGCAATGGAAGTTTTGCATTCAAGGGTCAAATTTTAAAAACCATGCCCCAATAAAATGTAGGTATTGTGCTCACATAGGTAATGCATGAAAACACTTTTAGTAGCTTATGGCACTCAAAAATACTACTTTGTTTAGTTTTTATGCCCTCAAAGCACTTCATGTGTCCTCAAATAACCATAAAATGAAAATTGGGAGTAAAATCGATGAACTGTCAATTCAGTTGAATTCTTAGCATCAAAAAACTAGGAGTACCCTCTCCCATGAGTCCATGCTTGAGAACTTGTCTTATTGGATGGTTTCTAGAACAAATTCACCATTTTTTCTCAAATGAATTTAGTAAGTGAATTGCAACTCACCATACAATGAAAACTATGAAGTCAACGAATAGTATTATATGTTCCCTTTCATTTGTATGTGCCTTTACTTGTGCTTCTATTGGGTGTCAGTACATTATATGGCATGGGTTATATTTTGATGATATTGTATATCTCTTTATGAGGTACTTGTATATTGTATTTTATGAGTAATCTTTCAATGTTCCATGTTCATACCACTTGGGGAAGTTTTATATAGTCATGAAGCCAAATATGACAACTACTTATAATATAATAATAAATATTGTGGAAGGGTCTAATTTAACACATTTTAAATCATGCTTCTAGAAAATCATTAATAATACAACATTAATATTCATTTGAAAGATCTTATCTACTATTTATGAATAATCCTATCAACACAATGTCACAAGGCTAGTTGTTGTGTTATCCAATTTTTAGAAGGCTTTCAAAATGGAGAAGAATGCAAGTGGATATGCTATGGGACCAATCTTGACATAGGGAGGCAAACTAGTATGCTCTCAATTTGAAATGATCCATGGAAAAGTCCTAAACTACCCTACATATGCCAAAGTACTATATTTTATGGTTCAAGTTGTTAGGAAATGGAAGCATCGTTTGATGGACAAGGAGACCATCATCAACACTAATCATCAACCATTTCAATATATGCAATCTTAGAGTAAGTTTCAACAAACTAGAAACTAAAAGTGGAAGGGGTTTCATAACAATTTCATCTAATCATTTAATATAAAAATGGAAACACTAGTAAGCTAGAGGTCACATAGTGTTCTTACCCTCAATTATTATTTTTCATAATGAAAGCGGTATATTTCTAATATTAAAGCATAATAACAAGTAATCACCACAAAATTCCTCCCATTGTATTTGCAATGGCACTTTAAGGTATGTGGTGACAAAGGATCACATGTAACAACTAAAGTAATGTATAGATAAGACAAAAACATTAATAATAACAATATAATTTTAAGATCACAGATAATTTATGTATGATAACTCCTCATTCGTGGGACAAGGGCCCATCTCCACTTAGCAATTTGACCAATAAATTCCATAGAAGTATACATACTACCCCCTTCCAGATTTGAACTTACGACCTCTTAAGAGGAAATACATGTTCTTAACCATTAAGCCCATTATGCAAGCACGACTAAAATCCATAGTGTTTATTGTAAGGGATTTGTGTATTTTTTTAGATTTGATGCTAAGAAAAATACTCTGAAATTCAAAATTTGCACTATGTTAACTCCTATATTGCAAGCCACTTGAAATTCTAGAGAGATCAAGGCATGTTAGATATAACAATACATTGCCAATAAATATGCCATAACACTCTTTTATGTTTTATTGCTTAAAAAAATTCCATTACCAACCATGTGCAATTGCTCCATGATTAAGAACCCAATGAGGGAACCTGGAAAATACCCAAGTTTTTTTGCACTTACAATAATGTTGCACCCCATTTTAGTACCCTTTATTTTGTAAATGGGTCATAAAATAAATAGGTACATTTTTCTCTATATTGTTCTGTTGATGTTGTAAATATGGGCTTTAGTTACACACACTAGTAAAGTTTTAAACGAAGGCCCTATTAATAAATACCAACATAGATTCATCTTAACTCAGAATCTATCATGCACCTTTGGGGGTCAAATCTATCAAAGTGCAAACATCTTTTAGGGTGCAAAACTTAATAGGTTTGGACATCAAGAGATTTGATCCCTCTCGATGCTCGATAAATGCAGGTTTAAGATAGATATGTGCTAGTTATGTGTGTGGGTGGGTGTGTAGGTGTGAGTGGGCACATAACATGTGTCAACTTATATTATTGTTCACATTAAAATATTTTTTCGTTATTGCTATTTTTAAATACACATCAACTATTACGAAGCATATTTCCTTGAAAGAGGATCTCTCTCTCTCCAACACTTAACATCTCTGATTTTTTGGCCACAAAGTTTCGAAAAGGTCACCTTCACATCACAAGGTGAATTAACAATAGATCCCATCACCATCTATTCTACGCCCCATCTCTGTGATCCATATCAATTTTTTGAGACATGTTCTCAGCAATGATCACATCAAAATCTATTTGTCGATGCGTTTCGAACCAACAAATGTGATTCTTCAGCAGGACAAGATGAAGAATCAAATCATAGCAACAAGTTAAATAGGGAGACTGGCCAATCAAACAACTAGAAAGAAACAACTACTTTTGACCAAAAGAAATGGCTACATTTCACTGGACCACAGCTACAATTGACTGGACCAAGAGTTAGTGGAAAGTTTACTAATTAAATAGTTAATTAATTGATTTGTTTATATAATATATATATTATAAAATAAACTAGTTTTAATATAACCTATTTATTAATATTAAATAAAGTTAATTAAATAAAAAAACCTTAAAATATATATATTAAGTAAAAAATTTATCTAGTGAAAGAATATCATTTTCTCAGTTTTTGAAAAATTAAAGTGCCAAATCATAAGAAATTTTTATTTTCAATACTTTTTTTCTATTAAAATAATATGAATGGAAAATATAAATATTAAGAATTTTTTTTATTTTCAACACATTTTCTCAATTTTGAAAGTGAAATATAAATTTTTTATTTTCATCATTTTCTGTTTATCTAAATAATATTGAATATAAATTTGCAATAATAAGAAATTTTTTATTTTCAATTATTGTTATCTCTGTATCTATATAAAATCATAAAATGTTATTTAAAATGATGAACTATTTAAAATTTTAATTTAGGCTTAAGATAAATAAAGCTTTTGCTTATAAGGTAACATTAAAATAGTTTTAAGGAATTACACCATCTCCAATTTACAATGAATTGTAATATCAACAAAAAAAAAATATTATTTTAAATGCTTGTACGTCTTTTAAGTACATTTCAAGATATGTTTAAGATATTACACATCTCCTTTAAGTACATTTCAAGATATGTTTAAGATATTACACATCTCCTTTACAATGAATTGTAATATCAGCAAAAAAAAATATTATTTTAAATACTGCCCGTCTATATTTAATGGAAAATCTATACATCTCCCTTGTACTAAAAAGGAAGTATTTTTACTTGGATTAAAATAAAATAAAAACAAAAAACACACTTATATAGAAAAAATTAGAAAGTTTTTAATAATATAATATATATATATAAAGTTGAATAAGATTATACTTTTTTAGTAAATATTTTATTTTTAATGCAAAACTTATAAATAGTATATGCAATAATCAGCCTGAGTCAAGGATATATTTGTTTTTCATAGTTCCTATTATAATAGGAGTTCTTTGGACGGATTTATTCCCTAGGTAGGATGAACAAAACCCCAAAGGAATAATTTGACACCTCTGTTTCTTTATTCTTCTGCTCATTTTCCCAAGGAAATATGAAGTTGGCAAACGAATGTAGTTTATCTTCTCTAAACCATCTATTATTAAACAACAAACCATGTATATGCAAATTTTTAGATGATACTCTAGCAAATTTATATTTATAATTACAAATTCCCAATTCCAACAACTATGGTCGGGTATCATTTTTAATGCAAGAAAAAGCCAACAAACCATGTATATACAAATTTTTAGATGATACTTGAGCAAATTTGTATGTTTTATAATTACAAATTCCCAATTCCAATAACTATGGTCGTGTATCATTTTAATGCAAGAAAAAAGCCAAATTATTATAAATATATAGCATTCTTAAAAGTTTACTCACAAAACTATATTGAATCATCAATTATCTGAATTGGATGGTTGCTTGAAAATACTTACATTGCTCAATGGATTAGAATCAAAATAAAAGCGCGAAGCGTCAAATTATTCTAACTGCATAGCAGCATGAGAATCAACATACAAGTGCCCTGAATGTCAACAGATGATGTCATAACCTAGATGAATAGATACTTCACTCGCCATGATGGACAGAAAATATATTTAGAAATTATCTCATAAGGCCAAGGCTATCTATGTTGCTCTGCAATGAAACCATGAGAATACAAACTACAAAATGATATACTGCGATTCAACCTATCATTAGAAATGGGGTAGTGTTGTAATATTGACGAAACAATTTTGCAGCATGACTATTAAAATAGGTATATTAATATAACCAATTTGGCACAAAACCAAAAAAAACATTGATCAATGGTATATATGTAAAAACACCTCTTAATCAAACATGCACAAGCATTATCTTTTCACTGTGATTTATAGAAGCCCCGCTTCTACTGTATTCAACATAACTCCTCGCTCAGACAGGTACATCCGGAATTGGAACTTACTTTTGTGCTCGCAATTTTCAATATTCATCATCGAAGGCAAGTTGGAGTAAGCCACTGGTATTACTCCAAGTTGAAGGGAATAGGTAATGCCACCATAGGCCAAAAAAGTGAGTGGGACTGACATTGTGTGAAGACAACGAAAACCATTGATCCATATAGATTAAGAGAAGTATAAACAGGTCAGGAAATGCACTAGTGAGCATTTGTTTAACCAAACTAACAAAAGGTGACACACCAAAGCATGCCAGCATAACAATATAATGACCAAATTTCGGGTTCCTATTTAAATGTGCTTGTGACACCCTAACTGTACAACAGAGTTTGATTTTCCTTACCAACTCTTCTACAATTGCAACAATGGTCAAAGCAAACCGCTTGTTTCTGAAACGTAAAAGCACTTGACAAAACTTCATAATCAAGACTTATGTAAAGTAGACAGCGTTTTTGGATGTCTATTGAGACAAGAACTTTCAATCGGTCAAAAAAATTCTGGTGCTGTGCTACAACATTAAAGACACATGATGACACAAAATATGGAACACGGGCAGTTGGATTCTTTTCATTTTATTTCCCTGATGTAAGTGAATCTGTACATCAATGAATTTTGGTCGATATTTTCTTCGACCAATTGGAAGATTCATTTGTTAGAAGGCCAAAGTCAACATCTCTGGGGCAACTCAAAGAATGGGAACAGAGGTTGAGCTTTTCAACTAGAAAGAAGAATATCTACAAATATTACAACTCAAATTGCCTTCTCCATCATTCCTACAAAATTGTCAAGACTCGAGTAGAAGAACTTCGGATAACCTGTCTGCTAGTCGCTGCAACTTTAAAGTCATTGAAGCATCTTTACCAAAATAAGATTTAGCATTCACCACCATTTGATTGAGATCATGTCCAAAAGCCTCTACACTACGATAATAATAGTTCTCCAACCTCCTCGTGATGATGTCGAGTGACAGTGGAAGAGGATTCCTGCCATGTAAACAGTTTTTTAGTCTATTTCTAAACAGCAAGAAAATATAACTGTTCGAAAGTACCAGATGGATATTCAATGTGGAAAATGTGTTTTACAGTCTGTCATGCAGCTTCACCTTTGTGAGAGAAGTTACAACACTAAAAAAACACAAGATGGATATTAGTTCAGATAGCATCTCTCCGAGTTCACATCATGCACTTAGTAATCACTATTGGCCAATTTTGAACAATGAATGGCAGCACACACAAACCATTTAACATCTAACAAAGGTTCAGTAATAAACTAAACTATAACAAATACAAGTGTGCGAAGTTATTGAAAAACATTTTTACAAATTTGACGATATATCTACCTAATATATACTACTTACCTTTTACACCTGTTAATTGATTGAAAACCCTTTGACTACAGTCTAAAGCCACAAATCCAAATGCAAAAAAATCTTGCAAAAAGGTTAATGAAATGTGCCGGCTTCACATTCATTATTAAAAAGAGGATTTATTTTTCCAGCAAAATTTATAATGTTGTCCCCTAGATAACAGCATTTGCTAGAATGAATCTGAAACAGAATCATTTGTTATTTCACATCTTATTGAATTTTTGGACTCTTTCAACCTATAAGGCACTCTGGCTACTTTATACTTCCAAGGTCATATTGTTTTGAACTTTTTGCAGGTCATGTTGTTTTGAACTGTTTGCAGCATGTTTTAAATATCAATTCACTTCTATCATCCATTAAAACTGTTTAGATATCTTCCCTTTGGTGTATGCTATAAGTACTGAAGTCCTCTTCCCATCTTTGAACTATTTGGCAACTTAAATATATAAATCATTAGGTACCTTAACTATCCAATTAGATTTTAAGAGTTCAGAGCATCGCAGGACAAATGAGACCAATAAAACTGATACAATAATGGAGGAAGAATGAATGTGAATAATCCTAATTAACAAAGGAGACCAATAAAACTGATACACTAATAGAGGAAGAACGGATATGAATAGATCCCAATTAGTTCTGAAGAAAAAAAATCCATACAACATTATCAACTAAAATTTAGCAGCTTTACAATATGGTTACGTGATTCAGGAGACAAAAAGGAAATTCAAAACATCAATAATTGATGGCAATACAAACTATCATTATGACATAGTCCTGGAACATATCCGCTAAGACTAATGTCAAATAATTCAAGCATCTAAAACTTATTTTTTATGTGGCAACGGGTAGATACACTGTTTTAATCAACCAGCATAATTCGGCCTCAACCAGTTACAAACTTAAGCAAACAATACAACATTCCACATCTAAAAACACAGTTGAAGAAAATGAATCAAGGAAAACTCAATTTAACATTTTAAAACAGGGTTGATGTAATGAACAATGATACATATATGAGAAAATATCCATATAGGATCAATATGTTGTTTGAGTGGTGGATTTGAAAGGTCTTTTGCATAGGCTTGGTGGCTTATCATGTGTAAGACATTGCTCTTCTTGGTGCTTCCTTGGTGGAGTAAGTGATTTATGTCTTCTTTCCCAAGTCTAACTTTGGAAAAGCACAATTATTAAAGTCAATTAAGTATTGTGGACTATTGAGTAATTTTCAAAGGATAAATAATTTAATTATTTATCCCATAGAAATAATCTCAACTATTGATCACCAAGATGGATCTAGAAGGGAGATTGGGGTTAGGGATTTGGACTCAATGAAGATTATAAAGAGAGCCTACCGAGGAGGAGAAGACGTGTTGTGTGAGCGAGTCATCATTTAGAGACAGTGATTTTCTCTAAGTGCAAGTGGTTTTGTGGGCCTGGAGCACAGAGAAGGAGAAGTGTGAGTGGATTGGGGTGAATCCAAGGCCGAGTAGGAGGAGATTGCAGGGCCGAGCTGCAAGAGGGAGATTGATTTTATCAGAAGGAGGCTGAGTTCTTGGAGGTCTGAGCTTTCCCTAGTAGGCATGAATGGCACGCAAGGAGGGCGCAGGTCAAGTCAATGGCTGATTATTTGGGCTGAGTTCTCCAAACTGATTTCATCTAGAGGTTAATTTCCTGGAGGTCAAGTCCTTTGGGCCGAATTCACTCTGTGAGAGCCGTGTTGCAGTTTCCAGGATTTCGTATTTTTCCTTGTATCTTTGTGGGTTGAAAAACCCATAATTTCCAGAAAATTAAATGAGGGACAATTGTTACGGGTGAATTACTTTGCAATGTGTGATTGATCTCTCTGGTTAATTTTCGTTGCATAGATTTAATTCTAGAAATTAAAAAGACCAGTTATTTTATTTTTTTCGCGATTCAAGGTTTATTTGGGTAAATAAATAAATTGTTGGGGATAAATTAAATTGCTATGAGAAAATAAATCTGGCTAGTATTAGAAATTTAACATGGTACATCTAGAAGACCCTGAGAGAGAGATCTAAGATCACGAGGGTTTACAGTAGCCAGTTTTCCTTTTTGTGGCAAAATTATTTCTTAAAATTTTGCATATGGGTTTTGTGATCGCGGTTGATTTTTGGAGATGGTATCATTGAGCAGTTTGAGATATGAAGACAAGTTGGACAGCATATCAAATTTCAATCCCTGCAAGGAGCAAATTACCATGACTCTGAAGATGAATAGTCTTTGGGATTTAGTAAGCAGGGACGCGTAGGCTCCTTCAGATCTGAACCTTGCAGCGGAGCATAAGCACAAAGACATGAAAGCGAGCTGCATAATTTTGAACGGTGTGAGGGATCTGTTAAATTATGCAACTAGGCTCAAATTCCACTTTGGAAAGCCCATTTAATGGAGATAATTCTTGCATTGAATTCCTCCTTTCGAGAGGACCAAAATCGACCCAAAGATGACTCAAATCAGACAAGTGGGTTTTGAATTAAAACCCACTCATGCAAATTATCAAGGTCGGCTTCAACATCATGTAGGCTCATGAAGCCCAAACGCCATGTCTTTTCACCCTCATTGATTCATATAAATAAAAGAGACCTCAAACCTCATTTGGTACTTCATCACGTCACATAACATCTTCTCTCTCCTATTCCTATGTGTTCGTACAGCACAAATTGGAAGGATTTCTTTGGCACGCAAAGGATGTGTGGTTGTTCCTGATTGAGCCAAGTTGCAGGACAGTTGCAAGGTGTTGACCAAGGTGAAGTTGACCTCATTAGACTGCGTTTTCGGGGTGGAAAAGTTTGATTTCTGCAAGCCACATTCCAGAACACAGAAATTGAGAAATTCTGAGCAGTTTCACTGACGTTAACTTTCAGGATTGACAGCAGAAAACTGCAGATTCTGACAGTAGACATTCTCTCTTTTGACTGAGTTTGACTGAGGTTTTGAGGATTGTTTTGGCCAAATTTTCACCATCATTTGAGGCCAAGTTTGACTGAAGTAGACCAAGCTCCTAAAGCACTGTGTTGACCATTCATTACAAACTCGTTAGAGTTGACTGCACTGTTGTTGACTATTGTTGACTTGGGCATATTACAGGAAGATCAAATTTGACCTTCATTGACTTCATCTCTGTCGCTGGTTTGGATAGTTATTTTGATATAGGATATTGACATTGGATATTGGCTAGTCAAAGTTTGACTTTGACTCTTCGATGATGTACTCTCTTTGTTGAACATTTGAAGACAATCTAATAGAAGAAGATTTGCAAGGGTTTTCACCCTAGTGGGGTTTTTCCCTAATCATTGACCAAAAATTGTCTCTCTTGTCTCTTGGCTGTCTTTCATTGTGCATTTGTCTAGTTGTTCTATCTACTATCATCCTACTGTCATTGGATAATTGGAGAAGTAAATTATTAATTGGATATTGCAGAAATGATATTTGAAGCACTGAACAAATTGATGAAAAATTAACATGGTATCAAAGCAGAGGTGAAGACAAGCACAAAAAACATAAAGCAAGAGCATCCATTTTCTAGCACTTGATCGAAAAAGGGAAAAATCTTTTGATAAAAATGTCTTCCTCTATCTTCAACGAGCATGAGCAGTTGGGTGACTCATCTAACTTTGTTGCATGTAAAGTCAGGTTGGAAATCATAGCTGACAACAATGATCTTTGAACTTCATTCAAGGAAGAGTACTTGAGCCTCTAAAGAATGTTTCTGCTGCTGTCAAAGACAAGCATAAGAAAGGTGAGTTAAAAGCAAAGCAAATTATAACTGATGGTTTACAAGATAATCTACTATACTATGTTGGAAATTTGAGAAGGTCTAAGGACATGTATGATGAGATAGTTGGCATTTATGAAGTCAACAATTTGAATGAAATCATCTCTTTGAAAGATCAACTCAAAGACACGGAAATGAACAAAAGAGAATTGGTACAATCATACATTATGAGGATATCTCGTCTTAGAGGTCAATTGCAAAGAATTGGGGAAACCACATCTGACAAGAAATTGGTGATTGTAACTCTTAGAGGCCTCCCTCCCATTTGGGAAACCTCCATTACTACTATAAGCAACAACAATGGCTTCCCATCATTTGATGAGCTTGTTGGAAAGCTCACTCAAGAATAATCAAGGATGATATCTAGAGGAAGAATTCAACGATCAAAGGAAGGATAGCCCACAGCCTACATTTCATGTTTCAAATAAAGTACTAGGTCAAAACCAATCCGCTAAAACCGAGATACCTGAAGTTGATTTAGAAGGAAGGATTGTCTTAGAACCCGAAGGTATCCTCGTGGCCTGTGAGAAGGTATTGCGCTCCAAAACCATAAGAGAATACCTGATCAAGTGGAAAACAAAACTCCCAGAAGAAGATTCCTTATGGGAAACAAAGAAGTCCCAACAATAGTATGCTAATTAAATAAAGCTCTTTATGGATTGAAGCAAGCCCCCTGTGCTTGCCATGCTCGTATCCCAGGTGCAGACCCTCTCATTCTAGAATATAAGAGGAAGTTGGCGATGAAAGACCTTAGTTTGATGCACTATTTCCTAGGACTAGAAGTATGGCAAAAATCGGGCGACATTTTCCTTTCACAAGGAAAATATGTTATGAAACTTCTAGAGAGATTTCGCATGGTTGAGTGAAAGTCCTTGCCTACACCTATGGAAATGAATTTCAAGATGCTATGTGGATATGTGGAGAAGTTGTTGAACCAGACATAACAAACCCTTCTAAGTATAAACAATTGCTTGGTGCTTTGATGTTTCTCACAAATACTCACCCCAACATAGGTTTTGCAATTAACACCTTGAGCCAGTTTATGACCAAGCCTCCCCATGTACATTAGGTCGTTGCCAAGCATGTATTGAGATACCTACATGGGACTACTAACCTTGGACGAAGATATGTCGTTGGAGATGTTAGACTACTTGGATATACAAATGCAGATTGGGTTGGCAAAGTTGTCAACAAGAAGAAGAGTACTTCCAGATGTTGTTTCAGTTTAGGATCTGCCATGATATCTTGGATCAGCAAGAAGCAGAAATCCGCAACCCTTAGCACTGTTGAGGTCGAGTATATTGCAACTAGTCTAGCGAGTTGTGTAGCAGTTTGGTTAAGGAAGCTCTTTGGAGAGCTATTTGAGCAAGGTTTTGGATACGACAGTCATCTATTGCCACAAGAAGAGTGGGATTTGTTTGTCAGAGAATCTTGTCTTTCACGATAAGTCGAAGCATATCGAGATTAGATATCATTACATCTGTGACATGGTTCAGAGAGATATCGTGAGACTCCACATTTCAACAAATGAGCAGATAGCCGACATCCTCACCAAGCCTTTGCCAAAAGGGAAGTTCTTGGTCTTCAGAGAACAGCTTGGACTGGTTGAGATGGCCCTTACAAATAACGGTCCAAGTTGATCAAGAACACTGAGCGGTGCTCTTCCCCCCTGGTTAAGCTTCCAAGGCAAGGAATGGAGTTATAGGGCTCTTGGGGATGAGAAACCTCTGACCGACAGGATGTTGAGACCTGGGATCTCCCCTAATCAGAGTATGCCCCAATTAGCGGCGTCATGCCCACTCTGTGGGATAACCTCTCTATTATGAATAAAATATATATATATAATGATAATTGTAATAATGATTAGTTTATTAGTAATTAGAACTGAAGAGGCATGTCTAAATGGGACATGACCTTCCATGAAGAGGTACCTACCTAGGCCTAGGTATATAAGCAAGCCCTCACTCTCATTCGTAACAACATATTTTCATTCATACATTTTTAATATATATATATATATTATATATATATATATATATCAAGTCCTGTCCTCTAGAGCGTATATTGAGAGATCTACATTTTCCAAGTCTTCTGGAGTATTTTATTTAAAGTACGAACTTTGCTCATAACATTGTTATCAGAGTTGTTCGATCCTTTGGTTTGCTTAACTGCTACACAAAGCCTTGTCTCTGATCCACGTCTTTGTCATACAAATTTGTCAACCTTGTTGTCGTTAAAAGCGTTCGCTACAAGAGCTTGAATTTTCTCGATTTGTTGATTTAGTAAGAGGCCCTTGGCCATTTAAGAAAAAAACAAAGAAAGTTTTAAAACAAACAAAAAAAAATATAAAAATAAAAAAAAAAAGGAGTATTTAAAATAATAATAAAAATAAAAAATAAAAATCTATTTAAAAAAATTAAGAATAAAAAAAATATAAAAAGGAAGAAAAATTTAATAAAAAAATAAAAGACAGAAAAAAAGAAAAGAAAAAAGAAAAAAAAAACGTGGTCGACACTCGCTCCCATTCCTCTCAACCGCCCAACTGGAGCCCACACCCTGCCACTGCCATAGTCAACATCCCCCACCATAGCTCTGTCCAATAGCCACCCCCATTCTGTAGTGGCCGCCCGACTCGACCCCATCCATCCCTACATCCATCCGCACAATCTGTTATTTGTAATTTCAACCACCTTACATCTAGCTATTAATAAATTGGGTGTTTATACAACCATAAGATTGACAAATTTTATTTGCAATTAATTATTTGTGTACAAAGTTATAGTTCAATCCACCAATCTACCAAATCTCCATTGTTGTCGTCCCTACATCCCACTGTCATAATAGCCACCACCACCATACATTTCCCAGCCCAACCGGCAAACCATTTGTACACTTGCCAATAGAACATACCATTTGTATGATTGATTTATAAAAAAATAAAAAATAAAAACCACAGCACATCCATACAGTTGTACGTTATTTTAACCATCCCAATAATAGTTGTTGTCGTAAATATAGCAACTGCATACCACCATCCAGCATTCGTCTTACAATTTACGGCCAAAATAATACTACAACCAACAATTTTTCTATCATCCATACACAATATTGGTACCATACCTTTGTAATTATTAGAATACCGCCATTTTAAGAGGTTGCAATTGTCCTTACGGCCACAATTTGTACAGGCATGCCCGTACAGCGATCCCTTCATTCAAGACCTCGTTTCAGAAGGAATTAAAATTTCCACAAAATTACAGGGTAAGTTTATGTCAAAAAGAAAAAGAAAAAGATATCTTCTATAAAAATCTTTAATAAATGAACAAATTATTATATTAAAAAAGGGGGGTTATTCGAAGTTATGCAATAGTTGAAGGGTATTAATATTAAGGTAAGGGTGAATTGAAGAAAGTTCATCTCGACAAGCAAAATGACATCTAATTCGTAAATGACTTGGGATAGAGTGTGATCCCTACCCCTTGTAGTAGGTGGATCTCACCCAAGTTGGTGGACGCATATGTTCTACCCTTTGACTCTTTAGAGTTAAGATGGATGATCAGTGACAATAGGGTAGAGTGTGATCCTTACCTCCGGTAAGTTGATCTCACCTAATGTCAAGGACTTTGGGATAGAGTGTGATTCCAACATTTGGGGTAGGTTGGTCTGCCCATTGTCTTTGGTTCCAGGTGGTAACTATGGCTCCACAATGATGATGATGATGATGTGAAAATTCGAAATTCCTAAATCACTACTGCAGCAACTAATTATATTTCTCCTACTGAAACAAGTGATTTACAGTATTATACAGTAAACATCGAAATAAATACAACTGCAACCTTCACAAATTAAATAAAATGTGGAAACAAGAACTGAGCAAGTAAGAAATAACACACACAAGTGACACTGTTGTTTTTGGACAAATGTCTCCAGAAAAACCCAATGTGGGAAAATCAGTACAGCAGTTGAGGGTCTGTATTATTATGCAGTAGTTTGCGAAAATAATCTTTCAATGCCTTACTAGCTATCTGATACAGAGAATCTGACCGACAGAGAGATTAGTGAGAGATACCTCACACTATCACTGACGCTCCAAGATTGATCCAGCAACTTAATGGCTAGCCCCTAGCAACCTCTACGCAGCTTCTTCGCAATCACTGCAATGTTCTGCGTCGCTTCTTCTGGCTGATCGTTTTGCTTCTGGAACATCGACTTTTGCCCTCCCGGTCTCACACCCCGGGCTTCTGGCCTTAGAATTCGACTTCTCCATCAAAATACGAATCTCCTCTCAGGCTCTACATTGCTTCTGCATCAGCCTACACTGCCTAGCGTAGCCTCTGCGCTACCTCTT
Organism: Pinus taeda; assembly: GCA_000404065.3. Lineage (NCBI taxonomy): Eukaryota > Viridiplantae > Streptophyta > Pinopsida > Pinales > Pinaceae > Pinus > Pinus taeda. The sequence goes on along the minus strand of APFE030224492.1, from coordinate 239,531 downwards.
CGGGATCTCTCTCTGCAATATATTCCCAAATCAAGAAATTCTCCAACCAAAACCATCCCTACCCCTCATTGCAAGAAATATCCTCAATCAATTTTCTAGCAACTATTGCACTGCCCTCTCTAAGAAATTCGATCTCTTGATCTCTCTCTGATGTGTTTTCTAGATGCCCATCGAAATCCTTCTTATAATCCTCCAGATGAGTAATCAACGACCCAAAATTAAGTCCTAGAAGTTTCACCCTCATTTTGATTAATACCCTTTAATTATTTTAATTTAGACTTAGGCACCCATTAAAAATAATTAATTATTTTAATAAAATTGTCTCCAGGTGGAATTTCCCAAAACGATTTCTGGGTATTGTGGAATACATGTGTCCAAGCCTCCCTACAAATTTTGAGGCTTAGAGCACATCCGATGCTACCAGAAACCAACACTCCCTCTTAGCAAGGAATGTGCTCTAGTAATGCAACCTGTTGAAGCATCACTCGGACTCTGTAACATCTCCCTCTGCGTTGCTGATGTTTGACATTATTGCCCACCAACTACTACGCATCTGTTGCATATGTATTCTTGAAGACCCTGTCACTGCCACCACTGCATTTGCATATGTGCTATTGTTGCCACTACCACTGCCAAGACCACATCTGCACTACAACCTTCTCCAATTGTTGCTACTACTGCATCAACAACAAAAAAGCATCCAACATTATTGAACAAGTGTTCAGCATGATGCATCTGTTGTTGGAGTTATGACTACTACTAGTCTCTGTGCTAACCCTCTAAAGCCTTTGCATTGTTGCTGACTCTACACTGCTGCCAACTCTACTCTTCGTTGTTGCTGACCCTGCACTGCTCCCAACTCTACTCTGCGTTGCTCAGTCTCTGGCGCCCCTAGCCATTGCAACTCACTCTGGCACTCCTCTGCACCAACTAACACTAATCCATCCTGCTACTTCTAATTTGGGCTCTCGTAGCAATTTTTTGATCCAAGAGGTGGACTCCTCAAGGATCTTGCCCATATGTAGTTCTTTCGAACTACAATACTAGATCACCCCCCTCTCCCCTAGAAGTATCTGGGCAACCATGGCATACTCCTCTTCTTCGATCTTTGTGGATACAACCTTCAGATCATGCTTCTCATCCTTATCCTTATTCTTGAGAGGACACTGCCTAGCATAGTGACCAAGTTCACCACACCGACCACACCAGAAGCACTAGATCATGGAAACATCTTTCTTCTTTTTCCGTTGCTCATGTTGCCCCTTAGATGCAAGGGTTGTATTCTCTTCCCCCTCCTTTGGCTTCGTCCCACTGTGGTTGTTGCTACTATCATGTTTGCACTTGACTAAGTCTCTCCTCGTCTCTTCCGACAATCTCTCTCTGCACAGGATACTCTGGACAAACCCTTGCCACTCTTCTGAGACTAAATTCAATGCTTGCCTCACCATCTGTGTAGGCTGAGGTGTTGACCCCACAGTTGCCAACGAGTCTCGAATTTCATGAAGCTTTGTTAGGAATGGATCAATGTGTCCCCCCCCTTCTGCATCTGTGTGGATCTCATCTTCTACTCCAAGTACATCTTCTGTTGCTCGGAAGATCCTTCATATACCGTAGCCAATGCTTCCCACATTTGTCGGGCAGTGTCCTTGCCGACAATGTGACATACAACGTGATCTCTCACTCCGTCGGGGATCAATCGTCTGGCCTTTGCCATCTTGGCCTTGTAATTCTTGAGCGGATCTGGATTCACGAGTAGAGCTACCACACTATCGACATAAGTTTTGAGATCGTGCTCATACAGAAGACATGAGATCCTTGCCTTCCAAATCACATAGTTGGATGCACCTTCCAACCGATCCTAATCTCGCAACCCATTAGCTACCATCTCTACCAACGAAATGTCGAATTGCCTCCTCTCTCCACTGCGTAGCACTAGTCTAGCCTACGCACTCCCTCCTGGAGTTAGTAGATTTGCTCCTCTCTGTTGTTGCTCAGAAATAGAGAAATCGAATTCCCTGGCTAGGAATTCTCTGAGAAAGAAATTCCCTCAGCAATGTCTCCTTCCTTCTGACACTTTTCTGCCCTAGCAACTACTGGCGTCTCACCAGAAACCTGCTCTGCGTTGCTCCCTCTGACACTGGCAAACTTCAATCTGGAAATCTGGAAGTCTTTCTCTCTGTCGACTCAGACAGAGAGAGATTTTTCTCAAAAAAAATTGCCCTCCTGGCTTGAACTGCGCAATCCCCCTGGGGATTCGATTTGTTGCCTAAGCAGCACTTTGACCCTCCTCTTCAGCGCTGGGCTCTTTCGGTTTGCTCTCTTACTTCACCTACCCTCTGATAACAAGTGAAAATTCGGAATCCCTGAATCACCACTGCAACAACTAATTATATTTCTCTTACTAAATCAAGTTATTTAGAATATTATACGGTAAACATCGAAATAAATACAATTGCAACCTTCACAAATTAAATAATATGCGAAACAAGAACTGAGCAAGAAAGAAATAGCACCACTAAGTGACATCGTTGTTTTTGGACAATGTCCTCAGAAAAACCCAATGTGGGAAAATTGGTGCAAGCGCTGAGGGTTTGTACTATTATGCAGTAGTTTCTGAATACAATCTTTCGATGCCTTAGTGGTTATCTAACACAAAGACCCTGACTAACAAAGAGATTAGTGAGAGATACCTCACACTATCATTGGCGATCCAAGGCTGATCTAGCGACTGAATGGCTAGCCCCTAGCAGCCTCTATGCAGTTTCTGCGCAATCACTGCCTTGTTCTGCATCACTGCTTCTAGGGTATGTGCCACTTCTTCTTGCTAATCATTTTGCTTTTGGAACTTCGACTTCTGCCCTCCTGGTCTCACACCCCGGCTTTTGGCTTTAGAACTCGACTTCTCCAGTAAAATACGAAACTCCTCTTAGGCTCTGGGTTTGCCTTTGCACAGCCTTTGTGTTTCCACTTTCGGATCTCTCTCAGCCTCCTCTGCAATGTATTCCCGGATCAAGAAATTCTTCAACCGAAACTATCCCTGCCCCTCATTGTAAGAAATCTCCTCAATCGATTTTCTAGCAACTATTGTGCTGCCCTCTCTGAGAAATTTGATCTCTTGATCTCTCTCTGATGTGTTTTCCAAATGCCCATCGAAGTCCTTATAATCCTCCAATTGAGTAATCAACGGCCCAAATTAGATCCTAATCAATGGCTCAGATCATTTGGACTCTATCTTCGTCTTCTTCTAGAAGTTTCACCCTTAGGTTGATTAATACCTTTTATTTATTTTATTTGGACTTAAGCACCCATTAAAAATAATTAATTATTTTAATAAAACCGTCTCCGGGTGGAATTTCCCAAAACGATTTATGGGCATTGTGGAATACATGTGTCCAAGCCTCCCTGCAAATTTTGAGGCTTAGAGCACATCCGATGATACCAAAAATCAACATCTGAGTGGTAGCAGAGTCTCCCCAATGGTAATAGAGGCAGGGTGGTAGTTGGAGCTCCCAAGCAACATTTCTTCTTCTACATGACATGACATGAGCAGAGTAAGCAGAGATGGGACATGATGACAAGATGAGATGATGATCGATGGACAGATATTGACAAGTGGAATTCTCCCTAGTTGAGAGGGAGTGTTAAATTATGCAACTAGGGTCAAATTCCACTTTGAACAGCTCAATTGATGGAGATAATTATTGCATTGAATTCCTATTTTCGAGAGGACCAAAATCGACATAAAGATCACTCAAATCAGACAAGGCGAAGTGTGTTTTTGAATTAAAATCCAATCATATGTGAAATACCAAGGTCGGCTTCAACATCATGTAAGCTCATGAGGCCCAAATGACATGTCTTTTCACCCTCATCGATTCATATAACTACAAAAGACATCAAACCTCATTTGGTACTTCATCACCTCACATCACATATTCTCTGGTGGTTGTTTCTGATTGGGCTGAGTTGCAGGACAGTTGCATCACTGTTTCAGGGCCTTGACCAGCATTGACCAAGGTGAAGTTGACCTCATTTGACTGCATTTTTGGTTGGAAATGTTCAATTTCTGCAGGCCGCATTGAAGGACACACAGAATTCTGAGTAGTTTGATAGCAGACTTTCTCTCTCTTCTAACTGAGTTTGACTAAGGTTTTGAGGACTGTTTTGGGCATGTTTTGACAAACATTTGAGGCCGAGTTCGACTGAAGTAGACCGAGCTCCTAAAGCACTGTGTTGACCATTGACTGCAGACTGGTTAGGGCTGATTGTGTTGCTGCTGGCTTTGGCAGATTACAAGAAGATCAAATTTGTCCATTGTTGACTTCATCTCTTTGTCTCTGGTTTGGATAGTTGTTTTGATATTGGATATCGACATTGGACATTAGCTACTCAAACTTTGACTTTGACTCTTGGATGATGTACTCTCTCTGTTGATACTCCCCTTGGTCGGGTTTTTCCCCGGCTATTGACCAAATATTGTGTCTTTTGTCTTGGTTATCTTTTATTGTGCATTTGTTTAATTATTCTATCTATTATTGGTCAACTGTCATTGGATAATTGGAGAAGTAAATTGTTAAATTGGATGCTATCGGATATCACTGAACTGAGAGTTGCAGCATAGAACAAACTGATGAAAAATTAAGAGGATCATATAATTCCTCACATATTAGGGAAGGACATCAGAATACAAATGTGGAAAAGTTAAACAGCATTAAAATGAACAGATCAGAGACTGTGACATCTTATCTCACAACAGTCCAGCAGACTCGTGATGAGCTTGCAGTTGTTGGGGAAATTCTGCATGATACGGAGTTAGTTAAAGTTGCTCTGAAGGAGTGCATAAAGCACTAGTCCACTTTTGTGACTTTTGTGGATGGGAGTCTTGCTTGTCAAGCAACTTCCTGATTGGAGTCAGTTGTGGGATAACTTCACCCAAAAAGAGATCTGGCAAAACTCATTGACCAGAGACCAGCAAAAGGACAGAGAAGAGAAAGATAAGCTTGCTCTTGTTGCACAAGTGAAAAAGGGCAAAGCAAAGGCCAAGCAAAATCAAGGTGGACGAGGATTTCCTGAGAACAAGAAGGAAAAGTCACGAGCAAAGTCAAGTGCTTTTTCCTTTAGTGTCTCTCACATGTCCCTTGTATTCTCTTTAGTTTAACATGGTATCAGGGAAACTATGACTATGACTATGACCTAGGGCAAATTCAAAAACAACGTCATGGCAAAGTTTAACACAACCAGTTGGAGAAAGAGACAGAATTGTAGGAGGAGAATTCTTCAAGAGAATTATTTGACTGGCAGAATAGGCATAAATCATACAGCCTGATAAAAAAAATTGCATAGTTGATATCCATACAAATTAGATGGCTTCAAAAAAACTCAGCTGGGCACAACATTGACTAACAGCATCAACACACGATTAATAAAATTGGCAGCTGACAGGTACAACAAATTAAATTCATACAATGGATTAACTCCTTGAAAGTCATACGGTGTATTAAAATCAAATGACGACTCATGTTGAAAATAGTAGTGAGAAAGGTTCTTCAGTTCCTAAAGTTCGGATGAGTTCCTATAAATAAGGACAGTTCATGGAGCAGTTTGATGGATGGCTGGAGTGGGAGGCTCAGTTTGTTGTCTCCTAGTGCAAGTTAGTTTTGGAAATTGACATGCAAAGAGTCTCAGTTCTAAATTGGGACTAGAAGAGTTACAACTTACAAGAGTCAGTTTGACTCAATTAACTCATCAATCACTAGTTCGACTTCCAAAAATAAAACTTGCCAAATTTAGCTTATTCAAGCTGCTTATAAGGAGGACAAAGGCACCCATTGTATCATTTTTTTGTGAGCACGAGTTCGTGAGACAAGGTAAGTGAGAGCACGAGTTTGTGCACAGAAGCTTGTGTGGGAAGGGCATACTAAGGAGAAACCTGTGTGCAGTTGATAGACAAGAATTTCCTCGGGATTTGCACAGCAAAATAGGGAAGCAAGATCAGATTTTTGAGTTGACTTCCACTCTCTTGGAAGGCCGAATTCTTTTGCTGTTGACCGAGCTGCTTGGAGGGCATTTTGGAGTTGCTTTGACCAACATTGACTTTCTCGTCAAGGCTGCAGTTGACTGTTGATTTGACAGGACTGTTTTGGGCATGTAATTCTGATATTTGTACTCTCTCTCTCTCTCTCTCTCTCTCTCTCTCTCTCTCTCTCTGTGTGTGTGTTAAACCATTGAAGAATAATAAAGCGATTTGATCAAAGGGTTTCCCCACATTGGGGTTTGTCCCTAGCATCTGCCATATCTTGTGTCCTCTTGTCTTGGCTTGTCTTTTGCACATGTTTTTATGTTCTATCTGCATTTACTATCAATGTATAACTTAATGTGATTGCTACTGGATATAATTGGAAATTGTCATTGGGCTGCTAGAGGAACATTGAAGTAAATTGTGCTAAAGCATAGAACATAATTGATATCTAAAATTAACATGGTATCAAAGCTCAAGCAAGACTGAGGAAAAGCAATCACTAAGGGAAGTTGTTGGACAAGGACTTGGAACTAGTCCCAATGACGACTACATCTTTCTTCAAATCATAGGACAAGCTCAAGGGCAAATCCGACTATCATGAGATGAGTCTAGATTTGACATTGGAAGAAAATGATGCCATGGACTATGTCAAAGGAAGAATAATAGAGCCTCCTTCAAATGCATCCGCGACTACACAAACGAAGTACAAGAAAGGTGAGGTTAAAGCTAAGAAAATTATTGTTGATTCTATTGACAAGCCTTTGGTTTGCCTATATTTCTGATTTGGAAACATCTAAGGAGATGTATGGCAAGCTGGTTGGGATGTTCAAAGTAAATAATGCAAATCAAGTTCTCTTTCTCAAGAACATGTTGAAAGACATCAAGATGGATAGAGGAGAATCCATCCAATCCTACTTCATGAGGATTACTGAGATCAAGAATGATCTTCTATCTATTGGAGAAGTCATTGGTGACAAGAAGGTCACACTTATTGCACTTGGAGGCCTTACAGGAGAATTGGATTCAGGGTTGAAGGTCTCTATCGGGTTGGAGGATGTCCGTTGGGAGCAATGACATGTGATACTTCTCTTCAATCTGAATTATGGCACCGGATATTTTCTCACCTTCATTTCAAAGCCTTACCTGATCTAAGGAAGATGGTCACAAGTATGCCCGAATGCAACATAAATCATGAAGGTGTTTGTCAGGCATGTGAAGCCGAAAAACATACAAGGGGACCATTCCCCTCAAGTGAAACTCAAACCACCAATATTCTTCAATTCGTCCATTATGATCTATAATGTATGTTTTCTGTGACATCTTTGGGTGGATATTTGTACTATGCTATTTTTATGGATGACTTCTCCAGCAAAACATGGATCTATTTCTTAAAGAAGGATGAAGTATTCAAATGGTTCCACTCTTCCAAAGCCTTGGTCGAGAATCAAACAGAGGAAAAGATCAAAATATTGAGGACCAATAATGAGACGGAATATGAGTCAAATGAATTCAAAGACTATTGTAGAGAAGTTGGCATTAAGAGGGAGACCACCACTGCGTATACTCCTCAACAAAATGGTGTTGCTGAAAGGAAGAATCGTACTATCATAGAAGCCACTCGTGCCATGCTTCATGACCAAGGTCTACCGAAGTTCTTATGGGGAGAAGCTTCCAACATCGTTGTATATGTTAAAAATAGATGCCCAAATCAAGCATTGAACTTCAAGACACTCGAAGAAGTTTCCACCGGTAAGAACCCTGATGTTTCTCATTTTGGAATTTTCCATTGTCCCGTATATTTTCATGTGCATAAAGAGAAAAGAAACAAACTAGATGCATCTGGGAAGAAAGGAACGTTTGTGGGCTACAGTGAAACTTCAAAGGCATATAGAATCTATGTCTCTAGTCAAAGGGAAGTGGAATCAAGTCATGATGTCACTTTTGATGAACATTCTGATCTTAGAAAGATTCAAGATCTTCCTATCCCTAGGAAGGACAATGATGATGTTGATGCAGAAAAGCAAGATGATCTCCGTTTGATGAACCAATGCCTGATGTGGAAGGTCTAATGGATCCCAATGATATGCCTCCTAGTGAGACCTCTACTTCCAAAAAAACCTTCATGGCTCAAAGATACTCTTGAAGATGTTGAGAAACATATTGCACCGAGGGGGAGATTTCGTGAAAGCAAGAAGCCAAATAGGTATCAAGGGTACTTAGCCGCCATGAGTACCATTGTACAATTTGAGCATTGTACATTTGAAGAAGTCATGAAGCAACAAGTTTGGAAGGATGTGAAGAACGAGGAGTACGAGTCAATCATGAAGAATGATGTCTTGGATGTGGTTCCTAGACCCAAGGACATCTCTGTAGTCACTTCAAAATGGCTCTACAATATCAAACATTGAGCTAATGGGAGTACTGAAAAGTTCAAGGCCAGTTTGTTGCTCGAGGCTTCTATCGAAAGGAAGGAGTATACTACGATGAGATATTTGCACTGGTTGCCCAATATACCACCATTTGTTCGATTATAGCCCTTGCTGCCTCGCAAAGATGGAGCCTACACCAGATGGATGTCAAAATTGCCTTCTTGCATGGCTCACTTAAGGAGGAAGTTATGTGAAACAACACGAGGGGTTCGAGATTCAAGATCGTGAGACATGTGTATGCAAGTTGAAGAAAGCCCTCTATGGGTTGAACCAAGCCCCTACGACTTGGTATGAGAGGATCGAGCTATCTTATGAAGTTGGAATTTACAAGGAGCAATGTTGACCCAAACCTATACTTCAAGGTTGAAGAGGACATACCTCTCATTCTGGTCCTTTATGTGGATGACCCTCTCATTCATCAATGCAAGAGGGAGTTGGCTTCCGAGTTCGAGATGAAGGACCTAGAACTAATACATTATTCCCTAGGGCTGGAGGTCTGGAAAAAGCAAGGTGATATTTTCCTTTCCCAGGTAAATACATTGTGAAGCTACTTGAGAGATGTGGGATGGTGGATTGCAAGTCTGTGACTACTCTGATGGAACCCAACTTTAAGAAGTTATGTGGAAGTGTTGTTGGGCTCGGATTAGCAAACCCTATCGAGTATTGTCGACTTGTGGGGGCCCTGATGTTCTTGGTCAACTCTCATCCTGACATATGCTTCGTTGTGAATAAGTTGAGTCAATATATGATCGAGCTTCATCACATTCATTCGATTGCTGCTAAGAATCTCTTGAGATATCTCCGGGGAGAAATCCACTATGGACTGAGATACACTGTTGGAAATTTGAGGCTACATGGGTATTCAGATGTTGACTTGGTAGGCAATGTGGTGGATCGTAAGAGCACGTATGGGTGTTGCTTCTCTTTGGGGTCTGCTTCTATATCTTGGATGAGCAGGGAGAAGAAATCGGTTGCATTAAGCACTGTCGAGGCCGAATACATTGATGCGAGTATGGCATGTTGTGAAGCTGTTTAGTTGAGGAAGCTCTTCATTGAGCTATTTGAGCACATCCTGGATACACTTCGACATATGCATAGGATGAGTGGTTCACCTTCTCCTATGGCATATGAGCAAGATGAGTGGTTCACCTTCTCCTATTGTTGCCTCGGCACACATCCTACCCATAGAGTCTGAGACTCATTGGAAGTACCTCTCATTTGGCCAACGAGTTGGGAAAAGATCGTTAGGGGCCATAGCACTACCGATGGACGCATCGTGTAGTACTATACTCCCTATGACTAGGATGCATGGTGTTCGACAACTTGATCTAGGATTAAGGACGAAATTTTGTCAATGGTTTAGCAAAGCAGAGCAAGGCAGTGATGACAGGGATGGAACAAGATGACAAGATGGCATGATGATGACAGTTGGATTCGTAGGTGGAATTCTCCCTAGTTGAGAAGGAGTGTTAAAATTGGCAACTAGGCCCAAATTTCACCTTAGGACAGCTCATATGATGGAGATTATCATTGCATTGGATTCCTCTTTTCGAGAGGTCCAATTTTGATCTTAAGATCATCTCATTCTGAAAAGCAAAAATGGAATTTTGAATTAATTCTCTCATGCACAAATTGTCAAACTCGGCCTCAGTCAAATGTAGGCTCATGAAGCCCAATGGATGTGTCTCCTCTCCCTCAACGAAGTGCATAAATAGGAGTGACCTCTCCCTCATTTGGACATCACTCATCTCATCACATATCTCTCTCTCCTCTCTTAATTGGTTCGTACAGCTTGAAGGCAGCCTTCCCTTCTTCGCATGTGTGAAACAGGACGAATTTTAGGACTCTTTTTTGGGGCCGAAAACTTCAGTAAACAGGTCAGTGTTGACCAAGACTGTTTGACCATGCATTGACCTCATTCTTGTGGGCAAAATTTCAATTTCTGAAGGCCACATTGATTAGCACAGTTTTCAAGGTGATTGGGACAGTTTGACTGGTTTGACTTGAGCGTTGACTTCGGCCTTTGACTGCAAAATTTACAGAAGCATTTGACTAGGTTGGCCTAGCTACTTTTGGGTTGACTTTGACTCTTTTGGAAGGTCAATTTCTTCTATTGTTGACCGAGCTGCTTGGGCGGCATTTTGAAGTTGCTTTGACCATTGTTGACTTTCTAGTTTAGGGCTGCAATTCAATGTTGTTGACTGCTGATTTGACAAGACAGTTTTGGGCATGTAATTTTAATATTTGTACTCTCTCTCTCTCTCTCTGCTAAACTATTGAAGAATAATAAGAAGATTTCATCAAAGGGTTTCCCCACATTGGGGTTTGTCCCTGTCATCCGCCATATCTTGTGTCCTATTGTCTTGGCTTTTCTTCTGCACATGGTTTTATGTTCTATCTACATTTACTGTAAATATGTTTAAGTTAATGTGATTGCTATTGGGATATAATTGGAAATTGTCATCGGGCTACTAAAGGAACATTGAAGTAAATTGTGCTAAAGCATAGAACATACCATTGTTTACTAAAATTAACAAGTTGGTATTGTCAGTTTTCAAAGGTTGCCAAGTAATCCTCTTCATCTCAAAGATGTTGTCTATGTTCCAGGACTAAAGCAAAATCCTATTTCTGTAGCTACCCTTGAGGACAAGGGATATGATATCATCTTCAACGTAGATAAGGTGTACCTCCAACAATTAGCTTTTGGATGTAAGAAGCAAATAGGTGTGAGGGTGAAGAATCTTTGCAAGTTACACGTTGCAAGTAGATATAGGTGCATCCTTGAGCAGCAAGGTGGGGAGAGCTCAAAGTAGAGAAGTGTTGTTGAGCAAGAGCAAGATAGAGCTCTCAAGGCAGAGCCTCAGCCAATATCTCAGTTTCAATCTAAGCTAGTTAGTAGTTGGGTTGACCAGTAGGATGATGAGGAGCATAGCCTAGGGTGAGCAGATGCAGCAACTCAGTCAAAAACTCCCAATATAGGGAGAGTTCGAGCCAAGTGAGTAGAGGATTTGTTTAAGGGAGATTAGGAAAGATTTGGATATTCCAATGTCACCTTCAGCCAAAAGAAACAGCCACTAAGGTACATAGTGTACATGGCACTTATCACTGAAGTGATGGACTCGCAAAGCATGGTGGGAAAGAATAGGTCTTCAGATTAGGTTCTGCAAAAGAAAGCAGGGAAGTCTTCTAGTTCAGGGGGAGTAGTTGCATCAGCGAAGAACATGGTAGTATTGGAGACAGATTAAGGTGGATGACGATCGTCCAGAAGCACCTTCCTCACTAAGAGGAAGTGTTGAAAATAGTAGCAAGAAAGGTCCTACTTTAACTTGTATTTCTTGTGAAAGAGACCACAAACACTTTTTCCTTAGCATGCGCAAGTTCCTAAAGTTAGGGCGAGTTCCTATAAATTATGACAGTTAATGAAGTAGTTTGATTGATGCATTGGAGAGGGAGGCTCAGTCTGTTGTCTCCTAGTGCGAGTTAGTTTTGGTAATTGACATGTGAAGAGTCTTAGTTCTAAATTGGGGCTATACGAGTTACAAGAGTCAGTGTGATAAGGCAATAGAAAGCACGAGTTTGTGTGCAGAAGTGTGTGTGGGAAGGGCGTATTCAAGAGCAACCTGTGCGCAGTTGATAGAGGAGAACTTCCTTGGGATTTGCACAAGGAAATAGGGAAGCAAGATCAAGGTCCTTGCCAAGTGTTTCAGCGTATAACAAGTAGGGAGAACAAGATTGTTTTTCTATTGAAACAAAGTTGTATTGTAAGAGATCTATTGCTCAAAATTCTACCAATAAAATTCTCAAACAAGCAGAGGGTTTTTGTGTTCCCTGGAAGATAGTGTTTTTTGTCGTTGTGTGACTGTGCTTATTTATGTTCCTATTCCACTACAAGCAAGTAGAGAAATTATGTGTCTTAATGAAAAGAAACTAGTTTTCAAATTGTTCATTAGAGCAGTTCTAGAATTTCATCGATTTTCTACAACTCGAACTCTTTAAAAACTTGAATCAAAGTCCCTTTAAAAATCATACCAACGGTGGCCCGTAAAGCAGCAGCGGTTTCTTTTAACCGTCTGCTGGCAAGTGTACAATTCGTATGGATTAACAAAGAAAAATAAAATCTAAAATGGTAGGATTGAAAATTTTGATGGTTGAGTGGGCTAAGATTCCATATTAGTGGGCACAGATCGATTCGATACGATAGTTTAAAAGAACATTTCTTAAATTAAAAAGGAGTTATAGATTTTTCGATTGTAATGCAAAAGAAATTTTTTGGAGTTGTAAGTAATTTTCAAAAAATAAAGAAATAGCCAATATTAATAATTTTAGAATGTCCAAGTCTCATAAGCTAAACAGTAATAATTTTCCTATCTAGAAACAAAAAATGTAACAAATCTTGTTTTACCATGACCTACAAGAAATAGTTACAAGTACGCCTCCAAATCCCAGACCTATGACCAATGACTATAAGAAGAGAAACAAAAATGCATTATTTGTTCTTACATTTGCCTTGGAAGATGATAATCTTCCTCACAGTCACGGTATTACCACTGCTAATGAAGTTTGGACACAATTGAGGAAATTGTATGAAATTATGAATTTTATTGCTACAAAACACGTTAAATACTCCAAAGATGGTAGCATCAAATTTTGTCACAGGGCATGTTTAATACAAGAATCGAAAAATGAATTATCGACAAATGATCAGATATAAAAGATAAAAAGTTCATCACCAATTTGTTTAATAGCCTACCAAATGAGTATCAACATTTTTTAACTTCATTTTGTATGTCTTCGTGAAATAAAAGCCCCACACTTAAAGAACTTGTAGGCTTACTCCTTCAAGAAGAGCAAAGACTCAAGAAGAATGACCATGTTCTAGATCAAGCATTTGCAGAAAGATACAAACAAAGAGATTGTCAAGAAGGAAGATCTAATTGGTGTCAAAATGAAAATTGAAAATCAAATTCTTTAAATCAAGAAGAAACTTTTGAAAGTTCTAAGCATTACAATTATTGTAGCAAGAAGAATGTTATCTTAAACAAAAACTTGAAGTTAAAAGGTCTAAAGGTAGAGAATATTGTAGAAAGGAAGTGGATGGGGTAGACATCACAATCATTTCGTAGAGAATAGTATAGTGGTTCCTAAAGAACCTTCAACTGATTATTTATTTCTAGCTTCTCATATTGATACCTCTACTTCTCAATGTATTTGGTATATTGATTTGGGAGCTACCAAGCAAACAATTGGTCAAGAATCATTTTTTTTAAACTTGCTCTTTGTGATAATGAGATGATTATTCTTGGCAGTGACAGTTCTCATGAAGTTCAGAGCAAAGGTGACGTACCCATGAGAGTTTTGAAGGATAGTATTAGAACTATACAAACGTTTTGTATGTTCTTGTCTTAACAATAAATTTGTGTTTAGTTAGTAAAATCGTTGATGAAAACTTCACCATTGAGTTTGATAAAAAAACAGTGTTTGATTAAATATCCTAACCATAATATTATTGCCACAGGATTGTGTTCGAATGATCTATAAAGATTTGATGATGTTCCACAACAACAACAAGCTTTTCTAACATGTTCCACTTCAGATAATCAATTATGGCATGAAAGACATCACCATCTCAATTATTTTTATTTAAATTTGTTGCATACTTGGTGAATAGATTGTCGGATATCAAAGAAGACAATGGGGTCTCAAAGGCATGTCTAGCAAAAAACCAACATTGGTTCAAATTTAATAACTGCAAAACAAGGGAAATTCAGGTACTTGAATGGATAGATTTATATTGATGTTTGTAGTCCCATGAGAACCCAATCTCTTGTAGGTGCTAAATATTTTGTCACATTCTTTCATGATTTCTCACGAAAAAATATGGATGTATTTTTTACGAACAAATCTGATGCCTTTTCCACTTTTAAGCAATTCAAAGCCATAGTTGAAAATTTTCAACGAATTAAAATGTTTTGAAGTGATAAAGGAGGTAAGTATGAATCAAATCCTTTTCGAGATTTTTACTATCATCATGGTACTCAAGAATAAACATCTATTGCCAAAAACACTTCAACAAAATGGGGTAGAATAGAGGAAAAACAAATCTATCACGAAGATGATTGTGTGTATCCTAAAAGGGCTTCATCTCAATAATTATTTTTGGGCTGAAGTAGTGTAGATGACAATCGTAGTCTGACAAAGGAAGTCCATGGACAAACCCCTATGAAGCTTGGTCAAGAAGGAAACCAAAGGTAACCAATATCAAAGGTTTTGATTGTTTAGCATATGCTCATATTTCTGGTTCAAACAGACATAAGTTTGAGGTTGAATATAAAATGTATTTTCATTGGATATAGTATTAAATCAAATGATATAAGTCATATGATCCAATAGACAAAAAGGTTGTTAAAGTAAAGATGTCATTTCGATGAAAGACATCCGCATAATAATACAGCCAAATGGAAAGATGAAGCTTTGCAAGGTAATGATGATAATCATGAGTTCAAAACTGCTATTACAGATAGGACACATAGAAGAAAAGAAGACAAAGAAGAGGAAGAAGGAAAAGTAGTTTTGGAAGAACAAGATTGCAATCAAAAAGAAATGATAGTCAATATTTGAATGAAGACAATCATTAACGACCAAAATAGTTCTATGGAACTCTTTAAGATGCAAAACCAGATAAGATACAACAAGTACAAAGGAAGACAAGGTCAAAATCGCCACATCAAGTAAATCTTACTTTGATGAGCAAAGTTGTCTATTCTTATGATCCAGTTTCTTTTCATGAAGCAAACCAAAAACAAGAATGGTAAGAAGCTATGCAAACTGCATATGATTCTTTAATAAAAAAAGCACACTTAGAAGTTAGTTGAATTACCCTCAACAAAGAAAGCAATAGGTTGTGTTACCCACCACCTATGGGTGACACCCATAGGAGAATTTTTTCTCCTAGATTGTCTTCAGCCAGAAGCCCCCTTACAACGACCAAGTAGCTCGATGTGTCATCATCTCCGCCACCTATGCCTGCAATTATATGCCCTTGCCATCTGTTATGATCGTATGTTTGAAGGCGGGCCTTCCTAACCCGAAGGTATGGCATTCATTATGTAGTTGGGTATTTTTGCTTACTTATCATGGACACTCTTGGGCATGTATTAATGGGGGGATTCAGCGAAGGTAATGGGCTTGGTTTGTACTCTTGTCCCCTTGTCCAACTTGGTGGTCAACCTCGTATCCTAGTCCAGAGGGATCTCCTCTACTGGCTACTAGCTTTAGCAGTGGCACTACATTGGAAACCCTGGTTTTGGTTACGTGGTCCTGCTTCCCGACATCACATACATCACTCCCCCTCCGCTCATTATAACCCCTTTTCACATATTTCCCATCTAAGTTGAAATTTGTCCATTGGGTCCACAAGGAGTTAGCCTTCCCCTCCCCTTCTCCACACTTTGGGTCAGAGGCTTGGAACAATGCCTCAGAGGTTGATGCAGCTAAAAATAAAGTTAAGAGAATAATTTGGCCACTTGCAAAAGGAAATGTATCATGGGCAAGACCAATAAAAATTTAGCACGTGGGCAAAAGCCAAACATGAGCTCTACCCCTTATCATGGCCATCACCCTAGTTCCTAGGGCCCCTATATGAGACCCTGCATCATTAAGGAACACATGATTGTCCCAACCCCTAGTGGGCGATGAACTGCCCAACCTTAAGGGGGTATTCACTACTACATCATTCACATAGTGCCCTCATTCCCTAGAGCCCCGAGCAGTTATAAAAAGAAAAATCAATAACGGGAAAAAGGCATATGAAAAAGGGATGGAAAAACAAAGGTCCGGGTAACTCATGAACAACGATTACTCCCTCCTACATCTATACACCCATGTGTGGACTTCCCTCATTATAGCTACCGTTGTACCATGGCATGTGGCTTGGTGCCTTCCCCTGCTACCCCGCTCTGTTTCACCATCATTTCACATGACACCTGCCATTTGATGGGTGTACCATGGTCTTGTCACTCCCTTAGAGGTTGAAACCACCTAATAAGATCCTTGATTAACCTCCTTATTGGGCCTAAAGATATATGTACATTCTAAAGCCCATTATGGACGGGCTTGCCACTATGAAGTGCCCACTTGGTTCGATGATTTGTAAACTCATTTGCTCAATTGCACGAATGAATTGTTGTACAGGAAGGCGAAGAGATGCATTGGACCTTATACAGGATTGCAAGTGGGTCCTCATCTTAGGGCTTGGTCTCCCTATACGTGATCCAAACCCTCCATAGGATCTTGATGGAATTTGTAGGGTGAGCATTGAGAACCATGGGCCTCCACTATAGCAGAGAGTAGATAGCCACACCATGGAATCCTTAGCACCAATTATTGCCTGGTCCACCTAGCCCAGTTGGCTAGATAATTGGCAGTCGATCCATAACCCATATGGGGTTTTGTCTCACCTAGGGAGGCAAGGGAGGTCTTGCATCATTATTCTAGCCTTTATAGACAGAGCACAGGCTTGTTCGATTTAGTAGGAGACCCATAAAGATGTTCTTAGTGGCCCCATAGCCACTTGGGAGCACCACAAGTCATTTGCTTGGAGATTAAGGGGCCACCCCCTTCATCACTTTTACTGGAGCCCTCCTATTCATTATGGCACATGAGGGACATGAACTGGCCTTCCAACGACCCTTCTAGCTACCTTTCTATCATTTCAGCCCCCTTGAGAGGTTAATTATTCATGTTGTGGAGCTATTTGGTGGAATTGTCACCAAAATACGGTTATTTTACACATTATTTTATTATAGGGGCATCATTAGGCTAAATTAGGCCATTTGAACTTCTTAGAGGATTGTATAAATATAAGTGAGGAATTCTCTCTCATTCATCATCAATTGGATTTGGGATATATCTTTCTAAAGATTTTGGACCTGTAATTTATGGAATGATTTAGAAGATTAAATGCATTTTGATGTGTGGAATATTTTCGCTATCTCTATTGGAGCTTCTATTTGGCAAGTTTATAGATGGATATACTCTTTTTGTCATGTAAGTGATCTATTCATGTGACTTTCATAATGTTTCATGTCTAATGTATGGAATGTTATGTCATGGTTTTACTTGTGCCTTAAAAATTGATATGAATTTATGAAACACTTGTAATCTTGGCTCTTCATGTGTTATCATCTTGGCAAGAAGAACAAATTTTCCTATGGCTAGGTTGGGCACCTTTTACCTTGAAACTCCAAATCTTGCATTATAAAAGTCTAAAGTTGTCACGTAGCTATATCTATTATTAGTGAAGTTTCTTCTTTAGGCCTCCTTGAAGAGCAAGGTTCCCAAACCTTGATCATTTTGACTCCAACCTTCCCAATAGTCAGGCATTGATCCTAGATCCTTGATTGCCAACCCTAAAACAATTTTTTCCTTTATCTAAACTTTTGCCCTAACCATAGACAACTAACTAGGGCCTAGTGTGAATTGTGTTAGAGGGATACCCTAGGGGTGCGAAGTGGTAAATTGCTACATTGTCCTTTCCTCCAACTACCCTCAAAGTCTCAAGCAATTCCTATGGCTAGTTTGAGAGAAATCTCAAGCCCTAGCTCCAAGATAGCTTATGTCCTTCATCTTCTTGGTTAGTAGCATTTTCTAGGGTCATTTGCTATCAAAAGCTCATTGGAAGTTATATCTCATTGACCCTTCTTCTCATCCTTGCATCACTTAATCGTATTGTTGATGACTATCTTAAACCCTAGGTCCTGCTCGGACCCTCTTGGTCTCTCTAGTCGTCCCAAACATTTGCATGCTTGTTATCTCACGAAACCCTAAGAGAGGTCCTCCTCCCCTTCTAGGAAACCTCGATCTAGGCATAACTCTTCTATTGAATATCCTTTCACCTAGGTCTAGGCCTCTTTCCCTCAAGCCTTCCTTGGCGAGCCCTTCTTTTGCATCTAAAACAAGCAACCTATTATCTGAGCCTCTCCTTTGAATGGGCTCTGGAAATCACATTGTACATTGTTTTAGACCTCATCATTCTAGTGGTTTCCACCATACAGGGACTCCTCCCTTTGTTGAAAATCTGTAAAGAGCAGGGGATATTGACTGTGGTGACAGCGGGTCCTTGTCTTGTTGTTGTCAGGAACCCCACTAGGACCCCTACTAGATTGAGCGGTAACAGGTTGTAAATGGGTGTATGGCACAAAATTCCAATCAAATGGTTCCATTGACAAATATAAAGCCAAGCTAGTTGCAAAAGGATATTCACAAAAAGAAGATATCTATTGAGGAAATGTTTACTCCTACTACAAAATTAATAACACAAACCGTCGTTAGCTTTTACAATACTGTTTGGATGGTGGGTACACCACATGGATGTTAAAAGTGCATTTTTGAATGGAGATTTACATGAAGTATATATGGAGCAGCATGAATAATTTGTAGTTGATGTAAAAGAAACCTTAGTATGTTAGTTGGTGAAGGCCTTGTATGGACTAAAACAAGCCTCAAGAAATTTCAAGAGAACTGATTCTGACCTCAAAAGAATCTCAAAGTAAAATGTGAAGAAAATATAATTACGATTTTATATGTTGACGACTTGATAATCATTGGCAGCAGTAAATCATATGTGATTGTTGGCAATCATTTTAGAACATAAGGAAATTGGCAAATATATTTTTGAAAAACAAAATTGCACAATAAGCTCACGGGAAAAATTTAACTCTTAAAATTTTCCTTGTTTGAAATCTTGATTATCTTTCTTCTCATCATTTAAGTTTTAACCCTCTTGATTTTTCCAAGCAAACTATCATTTAAATTCTATATACAAGACTTTCATATTATTTTAGAATACAATTTTCTTCCTAGTCAAAGTACAATCTATGGTCAATTCAACCTAGTCAACTCAAACCTACGGTCAACTTCTGCAGTCAAATACGCATGTGCAACCTATTGTCAACGATCAAATAACTTGGTCAAAGCTCGTCTAAACAATTCGGCCAACCCTCAATCAAGCTCAGTCAATCCTCCACACCTGCGACTGTCAAATGTTGGTCAAACTCGATCTTCTCTCACATGTGCAACCTCCAAAAGGTGTTGGTCAACTCAGTCTCACATGTGCGGCCAGAACAAGAGAGATATAGAAATGATGACGATGAACCAAGACCACATTTTTCTCCTTTAGTTGAATCTCTTCTCCACTAGAAAGGATTCAATGAGCTTGATATGTTGATAATATGTCTCACATGTTGTCTATTCATATAGAGCTCTAATGTTGAGTGGAGACCCATCAAGGTGGCTTCTCATCACAAGAAAGCCCTTCACTAATGGAGACAACATCACAACTCAACATTAGACTAGAATTGCTTACCTCATTGTTGGGTGAGAAAACCCAATAAATAAACAATTCAAACCCGCTCTATAAAAAAAAGATCACTCCATCTTGGAGCATCATGTAAGCATTGTGGGCCATTTACCCTTAGCCAAATCAGTATGATCCCATGGGTAAATGTATCAATCTCCCCTAGTCACTTCAGCGTGATCCCATGGGAGAAAGTCTGCCCTTGGGACATTTAACCCTAACCAAATCAACCTGGCCCAATGCGTGAATGTATCATTTCCCCCACTAGTCAAATCAGCATGGCCCATGGGAGAATGTCTACTCGATGTTGCAAAAACATCAAGTAAAGGTTGATTATGATTTCTCAGTGAGTATTACTCTATTTGCCAAGTTCATGATGTAAATATTCATGCACTTAACATGGTTTAATAGCTAGCATACCTTTGATATTAAATGAGTGTATGACATGCAAAGGACCCACTTCAAACGGTCTCTCTCCTTAATCTTGATTCTTGATTAAGGAATTACATACCTTGGAACTTTGAAAACTCCCTCTATAAACCTCTTAATTTGGAGTTGGGTTCTTTTTATTTGGTACTCCTTATAACAATGCACTTTTTTCTTCTTGAAGCCATGTGCTAATATCATAACATAAAAAATGCATTCCATCAAACTCTTCTCTAACTTCATTGTTTATAATCAACTTAATTTTTGGGGATTAACCTAATTTGCACGATATAGGGAAACGGGTTCCAAAATGGGTACAGGTACGAAACGTGACCCCCTCCCCCCAAATTTTGGAAACGGAGAAATGCAATCATAATGCATACATGATACATTACAATTTATTACATAATTAAATTGTCCAATGTCAATGCATAAAAGTCTCTAAATTCATATCACATTTACTCATGAATGATCACCACATAATGAAAATAGCAATATCAGAATATCCAAAATCAGCCTTTATTATATATCCAAATTTCAAAATCAGCCTTTATTATATACATGAGGCTACAAGTACAATACAGACTATGAGGCTGCAAGTACTATAAAGACTAAAGACCAATCCTCATGATCATAATCCTCATCAAAAATAGAAGCAAGAACATGCTCAACAATGGATGGTGGAGCTAAAGAGGATGAATGGCCAATTCCACTTCTAGGCTCCCGGTCCTCAATATTCAGGGCAACAAGAGAGAGCCCAAATCAAGACTTTTTGGACCCACATCCCATTCTTTAGAAGGACCACTACTATATTTTGGACCCCTACGAGATGCAAGGAGAAGGTTGGAGTGCACATAAACAAGATCCTTTGCCTTCCGTGAGCCCAACCTATTGCGCTTCACAGAATGAATAAAACCATAGGTGCTCCAATTCCTTTCTACTAATGAAAAACTTGCCACTTGTGAAAGAACACGAATGGCAAGGCTTTGCAAATGTGCACCAAAAGCTCCATGACAAATCCACCGCTCCAAAGTTGATATATCTAAATAATTATCTAATCCTGCAGCAAAATTGGCAAATTCATCCTTCACCTCCCTGTGTAGATGAGCTAGAAACATTCTTATCAGATATTTTTTCACCCCATTAGCCACCTCTCTATCCTTATGGGGTGCCTTCATCTTCACATTACTCTGAGCAATAAGCTCCTCATCATAAAATTTGGGATTCAAGGCATGTGCTAAAGTGTGCAATGGAGTGTTGAAATTGTTCCACCTATCAACAATGATTTTTTTTACTAAATCAGCAAAATGATCATCAACAAATAAAAGTTGTGGAGACTCTTGTGAAATGATTTCCATAGTTTTCTCAACAATGGTATCCATGCCATCATATATCTCTCCTAAGAAAGGTTGGTTAGTGTCAGCATTCTGAAGAAGCTCAAATGCACGGATTGTGAACTTTAGCAAGAAATCTATCTTCTCCCACCACTCCGCATCTAGGCACAATCTATGCACCATATATCCCTGCTTTGAATCTCCCAGCCTGCACTCAGCCCAGAGTTGACTCACCACCATAGAAACTAATGGTTTCTTAACCTCAACAAGGTGGAGCAACATTAAGAAGTTTGAGGCATATCTTGTCTTGGCAACTTTTAACAACTCCAATTTCGAGTACTCTCAAAATATTGCTTGAGATTGGTAGTGGTTGGTGATGAATTTAACAATATCCCTTGCTTCCCGTGTAATTTCCTTTATCCATGGAACCTTATTGTTAATCTTCTCTAATAAGATTAGATCCAAATTATGGGCAATGCAGGGTGTCCAAAAGATGTGTTCATACCTCCCCTCAATAATTAAACTTGCAACATTGCAAACTTGTGCATTATCCATGATAAATTGCACCACCCTGTTAGGTCATATTTGTTTAATAGATTTTATAATAACATCAGCAAAGAACTTTGCATCTTTTACCTCTACTAAGCAGTCTTCTGCCTTTAAAAACATTGCTCCTTTTGGTGAAGTGGCAATGATATTTATCAATGGTTTGCGCCTTGTATCTATCCATCCATCTGAGACTATGGTAACCTCGGAGCTACTCCAGAAAGAACGAATTGGTGATAAGGTATCCTCCACAAGCTCCTTCTCATCTTTGAGAAGTTAAGTTCTGACTTTCTTATGGTTGGGCCCCTTGTAACCTGTGGGAGCTTTGTTAACTGCCCTTATCATATCTTGTCAGCGCACAACATTGAATGGGATACCACATGCATAGATGCACCTAGCTACTCTGCAATCAGCTTCTTCTCTCATTTGCACATTCACCAATTCAGTGATTTTATTATCTTAAATTGAAGCAGATGCCCCTCTGGTATTTTTGGATGGTGGCTGTTCTTGTTGTTGAGTGGCTCTCTTCTTCCTTACTTCAACCACAATCCTTGGCTCAATGTTTGGTGGAGCTTGAGGACTAGCTTGATAAAGCTCTTCATGATTTCTTTTAATTCCATCTACCTCATCTTGCTCTCTTTGATATGCCCTCCTCGCCAATGGGTTTGTTGTTTTTGTGCAAACTGCAATCCCCTATCCCCCTCTATGCAAAAGATGTGCCTTCACTCTTGGGTAAGAGCCCTTGTACAAATTACTACAAAGAATACATTGCCATTCCCATGAGCCACCACCTTCCACATTTTTCAAGCTTCTGAACATGCCTCTAAAGAAGAATATTCAGCCCTCGGGTTCGACTTGGGGGTTGAACTTGCACCCTGGCAGGGTGCCATTACTGCAAAAAAAATGTAAAGCAAAAACGTTTTTCACCTTTTTGGAAGCATAATCCCTTGAAAAAAAGAAGAAACGGTGGAAAAAACTAAGAAAATGAATGCTTCTTACCCAAATTAACTTTTTGTAGCTGAAAATACCCCAAAATACCACAAAAGACTAGAAATATGACTGTAGCTGAGCCAAAAACCAAGAATGTCGTAGCCGGAAACTCCCCTCTCCAAATTTGTTTGTGAAATCTCTTTCTCTTGCTGTTGAAATCTCCTTTGCTCACAGTTGAAAACGCCCTAGTTGAAACCGCTGCTCTCTTCCTTTTTTCTCCTTGCTAAAATCGTCTATCTCCAAGTGAAATGACTTGCAAGAGCCATCTAGAAGCGCATCCAAAAGATATTTTATACGCCAAATAAAATAACAAAAACAAAAACAAAAAACCGAAAAAAAAAACCACTTAAACACTGAAATGTGGTCGTATGACCTGGAAATGTGTTTCAAACCGTACTGGGCCACATTTCCTCCCCGTGAAACGTGTCAATATGGCCTGAAACGCGTTTCCAGGCCGTACCAAATGTGTTTCAGTGTTTCCATACCATTTCTGCCCAAAAACAGCCTCTGGCCCAACGTTTCCTGCGACATAATGATTGAAACTTAATTTGAAGTCACCATTTTTATCCACCAAGACAGCTTTTAAGGCAGTAAATTGTAATTTAGAAGGATGGCTTCCTGGTGTAATGAATTTGTAACCAAGTCAGGGATCACCATTCCTATGACTTCTGAACCAACAGGACTGCAAATCTATTATGGTGGCTCCCAATAACCGTCTTCTATTTCTAGGCATCAATACTGTTTACTGGTGGTGAAAAGCACTTCTGATCTTTACAGGACAACCTAAGTGATATATTATCGATGTGATTAATGAGGATGATTTATGGTTTGATTTCAACTTTCGTCTCACTTCATTCTTGCTCATTTATGGGTCACATTCAAGTCTGATATCCACTGTTACACAGATTAGTATTATCCACTGCTGGATTTAGGGAATTTGATGGCCTCAATGCCAGCTAATAGTGTATTTAAGACTGCAATAGACATCTCATGCATCAGGATTCTCCAATGCACCTCAACAGAGTTTTCCAAACTTGTAGCACCTACTGTACTTTATTTTGGTAACTATATTTTCCAGATAAATAACCTAATTTATTTTACATATGGAATCCAATGAAGAATCTTATATTCTCGAGAACACTTTCCTAACAGATGGAAATGCAAGGGCAAGAGATATGGCCTGAAATATTCATCAAGTCTCTTTCCATCACCACTACAGAACATGGAATGAAATCAAACGCTCTTTCTAAGGAAACCACAATTTCAATGGATGATAAGGACATTGAATACCACAAGTGCACATCCACGAATCACTGGAAAATGCATATCTTGTCAATAACCTTCCCATGTGTGAGATGGATGCATCGTGTATAAAGCCCTGACCTTTGAGTTTTTATCCTTGGAATCATCTGAATCTGCCAATTGTAGTAAGGTCATTCTCATATCAGCAAGTTGTGGGGTCCCTGTGCAAGAGGAAAGCTCTAGTATGTTTGTTAACACCTTCACCTAGTTAACCATCTTAGATAGACTTTTTGAAATTGCAGTTTGGTTTCAGCTGGCAGCAATGTTAATGACAACAAAAATTGGTAGATAGTGAACAGAGATTGTTGGAAATCTCTCAGTGAATGAGGATATCCAAGAATCTTTAATAGGTTGAGGTCACTGGAAGCAGAGGAAACTGAACAGCAGGGGAACTTCGAAGAAGACAGCTCTGCCACCCAGATTCTGATAATCTCTCAAGGAATCAGGATATCCAAAGATCTGAAGGAGTTGAAGTCACGGGAAGCAGAAGAGACTGAGCAGCAGGAGGACTTAAATGAAGACAGCTTTGCCACCTAAATTGTTTGAAACGTCAACCTGAAACTGGAAGACATGGTTTCAGATGCCATTGAATCAGAAAGTTATACAGCCCATCTGCATTTGACAGATAACAGTGACAGAAATGCATCTTACTCTTCAGACTCTTGTCAATGGCAGGCTAACTAGCAAGTGTATATGGCTGCAGGTACCATTACCTTTGAAATCAGGGTGAGGTGGGGTGTGCATGCAGAAGCCGCAAAAGGGAGTGTCAATCTTATTCACATATATATAAACACAACACCCTCGTATATTATTCATATAACATACTTTATAATATTATTTGTATAAAATACTAATATATTATTCTGGAAAAACCTTTCTCAACTGCCACAATACCATTTCAACCTAGGTCAATGTGGACAGATATCTTCTTAAGGTTCACCCCGAATCAGTAATCTGCCAACTGTTTTACCTGTTTACCACAAACTGAATCAATTTCACATCCTTTGAACCGGATGACCCCAAATCATCACTAAGACTCACTAAACCCATGGCTCACCTCCTTTGACCAGCAATTGGTCTTTAATTGACTGAAACAATTGCAGAGTAACCCATTTGGGAATGTAAAAATCACTTGAATGTTCTCTCTCATCAGCAATAACTAGCAAAATGTTGAAAAATTGTCCATAGTAAAGCCAAATCACCTTTGACCAGTCAAACTAAGTTCAATGCATGTAATAGGACATTTTTTTCTGTGCTAAATTCATCTATTTGACAAAATTGGACATCACCATTTGCCCTATATAACTGAAAAACTACTGTCTAAAACACCCTCAAATCCAGGTAAAATTTCAAGGATCTCTGAAAAACTACTGTCTAAAACACCCTCAAATACAGGTAAAATTTCAAGGATCTATGCATAGCTTTAAAGCATACAAGCCATGGCAAATTCTACTACTCACTAAAATGCTAACTATAAATGTTTGACAACATTTTTGTAAAAAATTTCAAATTTCTATGGATATTATCTAATTTATAAAAAAATTGATAAGTTTTCAAAGAAAAAAAATTATCCTATAGTTTGGGCAAACACTCATTTTTAATTGGAAAATCATTTTTCAAGAAAAATATAAAATTTTGCCTCTAAAGCTTTCCCTGCTCAGATCAAGAAACCAGCTTTACCAGCATGTTCAACACAAAAAACTGAATCTAAAATTTCATCAACCAACAGTAGAAAATGACTATCTGTTTCACCCCTTGACCAGATTTTACCACCCCTTTCATGTGACCAAGAAACTGAAATCAAAAATTCAGTTTATTTTGCAACTCTACGAATATCAGATTCCCATTTTGCACTTCAATGACAAGTTGACAACCAATCATGCTACAATTATTACTTAACTTCATCTAAGTTGTCTTAACACAGTGATGGTTATCCAGTTGATTGTCTCTCTTAAAAAACATATCATTGTGAGTATCTTAGCTTCTCTGTTACCCCTTCAGCCCTTAACACTATTTTACGTGGTCAACCAGGTGATTCTCTCTCACTAAACTAAACATATCAGTGTTTGTGTATCTCATTATTAAACATTGAATAATATCAATCTCTCTCTCTCTCTCTCTCTGCAATTTCATTGTGTGTGTAATTTAATAGCTCTATTTGGAAACTTCACAACTCCCAGCAAATATAAACTAACATACAAAATGAAATAAACAGAAATTTGCAGTTATAAGGACTTGATAGTAACCAACCGGTTATGAAAGTCTGATTTCTCTGACGCTTCAGATAATTTCAACAATCCATAACAATCCTGCAACAAATTTTAATAATGCACAAGATGAGGACACACTAAAGGAAAACAGATATGTGACCAGATTAGATAGACACACAAAATATTTCAGATACATTTCTAAGAGAGAAAGGATTTCCTTACATCATTTTCATAAGAAATTTGCTCCAAATTTGAAATACCACGAAGAAATTGTGTTTTAACTGCAGGATCAATTTTTGGAAGCTCCAAGCTATGATTATTTGGATCAAAAAGTTCCCAGGGGCTGTGTTTGTGAGGACCAGATGAATCACTCTTGTACTGGACAACGTATCTGTCCCATGGACTATCTGGGAAATCAGATGATTTTGGTTCAACATTTGTAACTCTCCCTGCCCACCAACTTCCCCCTTCACCACCCTCAGATCTCCACCAAACATGACACCTATCTCTATGTGTCCAGTTTCTCTTTAATGCTGCTTCATAGCGACTTTTCTCTACAAGAAAATCAGGGAAATTAGTCAATTCAGGCAATGTCAACTTAAAGCTCTTTCCATAAACATCGGAGTCCTGTCCAATGAATTTGAGTGTCAATTTGCAGCAGGTCTCCCCAGACCCAGCAAACGTGGAATACTCTAGATTTTCAACATGACAGAATTCCACAGACCGAATAGTGCCCTTAATGGTTTTCCAAGGTCCTCTGTCTTGTGGTGTTCTCATTTCTCGTGACATTTTCATTTCCAAATACTCTTGATGCCCCTGCCAAGGTAAACAGCACATTTGTCTGAACAAGCATTACAAGAAACTTGAATTCAAGGTCAGAAATCAAATCAAGTACATACATCCAAAACCAAAAAACGAAAAGGCAACAAATCTGTCCATGTGATATACCTGTCTCAAATATGCAACATGATCTCCAAACTGTGGAATATACCGATTGCATTCTTCAGCTTCAGCCAGCATTAACCAAGATAGCTTCCTCATTACTTGCTTGCCTTTCTTCTTTTCCACTGGTATCCTACCATTGTTATAGCCAGTGCTTCTCCTGTTTCTAGCAGGTCTTACTCCATTCAACACCCTAGAAGTGGACCCCCATTCAGCACCAATCAGTGATTCTCTTCCCTCCAAGCCATCTGGGTGAACTTGTGTCTGTTTTTCCTCATAATTCAAGCCCTCATAGATACCGTAATGCTTATGAGTACTCGCTGTTTCCTGAGTAGTCCTACCAGCTCGTTTTATACGCTCTGATCTTGCCTTTCTACCATGGTCAGCTGTCATTGGATGAAGCTTCAGAGTAATCTTTGGCATTTTCTTATCCTCATTTGAAGAGTTTCCCATTCCTGAAGAGTTTTCTCCATCTACGAGCATATTAGCTCCAAACGCCTGTCGCTTTTCATCCTCTGCATTTTGCATTCTATCATCTGAATCAGTATCTATTCTAACTGGCTCATTTAAACCAAAATCTCCTTTCTTTCCATCATTATAATATTCCAGCTTATCTTCTTCATTGCTCCAGTCTATTTGTTGCACAGAGTGACCCTTGGCTCTCGTACCAGAAGCCCTGAAAGTAAACCTTCCAGACAAGTCATCTCTTGACCTGCTACCTTGCAAAGTTCGGTTGTTGCCAAAATTCTTCCATTCTTCTGATATGATGTGATTTTGCTCATGGGACACAGTACATGAATCCTTCTTTGTCCTAGTCCTACTCATAAACTTTCCAAAACGGTTATAATTTGGCTCAGCTGCTTCACATGAATAGTTATTATCAAGGAAAAGAGCAGCATCCTCTCCATTGTCAGCTACTGTTTCTGCCATTTCAGACTGTCCAAGAATATTATCAGCTACATGTTTCAAGACACCTGTTTCATATTTGTCTGATGAGCACCCTTCGCCCTCTCTCCAACTTCCTTCCATTCCACTGCCATTGCCAGAGGTAGGTGAATCACATACCTTCTCCACATAGTTATTTTCCGGTAATATTCCCCGATATCCCACAAAAGACTTAGATTTCCTTCTTTCTGGGGTAAAGTCTGTGTGTCCTCTAGTATCTAGCTTTTCATAAACAGATACTGCGCAGATATTTTGTGGTTGTTTATATAGGATATCAGCATGATGATCTTCCTGGCCCGACTGAGATGATTCATTACCAATCACTTGTTCCATTATACCCAATTGAGGACTTTGACCGTTACTACTTTGCATGGCATTTGATTGTTGCCGAAAATTCTGTGCATTGGAGTTGTTCCCCATTAACTTTGTTTTGACAGAGAAATCTACAGGATTAGCATCAGTCACCCGAAGACGCTTGGATCTCCGTGCCTTTACATCTCCCCATGAAAGGTCACGATGATGCTCAAGAGCATTCCTGCTTTGATCCAAAGCTTGGTTTACTTCATATTCATGCTCCTCAGGCCAGGAAACCTTAGGTACATATGTAGTATCTGTAGGCTCCAAATAAAATTTGTCAGAAATCTTAGCTTCAGAAATATCGAGGGAATTTACAAGGGCATCTTCCTGTTTTTCATCTTTGTAATGGACCTCTACAGAAGGAGAGCTTGCCTTTCCCTGTACATCAGAATTAAAATCACGGCGTTGAAACTTCAATACTATTTTTCCAGATCTTGGTTGCTTGTTGAAGTCTTCAGGTTTGTTAGATTCTTCATGTTTGTTACACTCTACATGTTCAGATTGTTTAGTCATAGGCACAAGGTCATTCTGAGATGTCTCTTCCTCGAGAAGACCCTTTTGTTCACCACTCAAAGATCTTTGTGATTCACTGCTTAGTGCATTTTCTTCTGCATGTGAGTATCCACTCCCTTGAGATTCACTGTCACTTGCACTAGAATCCTCGTCTCTTGATGAGCTTGCACTTATACGGGAAAATAAGTTCAGCGCATTCCGTGCAGCAAGCCTTTGAGGTCTTGATGATTTTTCAGATACAATTTTTTTCTTCATAGACTTGCCATGTCTAGAATATTTGTATTTTTTAATCCTTCCCCGAGTCCCATCACTCTCTTCCGCATATTTCTTCTTGACACGTCTTCCAGAAGATGTGAACATCGCACCCTACAGAAACAGAAAAGGTTTTTATTAGTAATAGTATTTCTAGAACACTCATGAACCCACAAAACTCTGAGCACATCAAGCTGTCCTTACCTCCGCCTTGCGTTTCTTCCTTTTTGACCTGCGAAGATGTGCCTTGCTGCTATCTTCATCTTTGCTATTCTCATCTTCATCCACACTGCATTCTGTCTCCTCTGAAGAACTCGCATTCAGACTTCCCTGCTCGCCTTCACTTGTACCTTCTTCAGTGATATTATACTCTGATCCAGTATCATCGCTTTGTGCATCATTTTCTTGCTCCCAGTCCATAACATCTTCCAATTCTGTTGGTTGTTCCAGCCACCTATCCCTGTCCCCTTCAATATGTGTGGTAGGCAACTGTCCTAAAAGATCATCTTGAATAGCATAGATACCATCTTCAGTTGTGCCTACAGCTAGTCTTACAGAAGGAGGCTGCCAGTCAATCCCCAGGGCACCCAAGCGTCGCTGCTGATACATGCTTTGGTATGGATCAGGATAAGGAATCATATCTGCATGTTTTCCAAATAGATAAATGCATTATCAGAAAAGCAAACAAAATAACACTATTGTACACTATATTCAAAAAACCAGATATGTACCCTGCTTAAGCATCCAAGATGACAGAAACAAACCTACTTAATGTACCAGAACAGCAAATAAAACAAAACCCTCCATACTTGCATCACAAAGAAGATCCTGAATGTTGCGTCGATATGGAGGTAGCTGAGTCTCCTGTATGAAATGTATTACCAGTCATAAACATATGTTTTAATACTTTTCAAGTCAATAAAATATCAATCTGAAGCTATAAAGGGCCTCTCACCTGATCTAGAACGTTCCCATGTACATCTTGAACAAGAGGGCGGTAATCCCCCAGAAAGAACTGTTATGAATTTAAAAAAGTTAAGAAAAACAAAATCAAGAAAAATAAAATAGTGCATGGATGACATCTCATCATAGCTATAACCATCTATACCTGGTCATACTTTGCATCCTTTTGGGACTCTCCTTGTCCTGTTGCTAGAATGTATATTTGGCCAACTTCGTCTGAGAGTACAATAGATGTTCCATCACTGAAAACATTGTATTAAATACAGTTATAACACAGCAGACTCAAAAATTAAAGCAGATAAAAGTTGTGTATAAGTACATATCTGTTATTGTTGGAAAGTCCCATTGTAACATAATACTATACTCTCCAACAATAACACCCAGTTCCAGTAGCACTGTTCAAACTCAAGGGGGAAAGATAATGGGCGAGAATTGATTAATTAATAAAACAGTGACATTCAAAGGAAGCACTGAACATGTCTCAGTTAGAGAAGGTACAGCATTTTTCCATCAAATAATTTTGTTCAAGAAAGGAAGAACATGTTCCAACCATTCATATGTTTACCTTGCATAATTATCAGAAAATTGAACAGATTGATATTATTCACTCAACTTTGGTATATATAATAACACCTAACATATTGCTCTCAACATACATTGATTACAAGACCTGTGACCCCCGAATTATCATTCTGAAAGACCTGTGGGAACAAAAAAACCTTTTAAAGATGTCTCTTCCAGATAAACATCAAAAATTCAGAATTCCACACAATCATGCAGCTACCTGTAGGTTTCTTTTCTAGGCACTGTCCAGTGTTAACATGTTGAAAATGTAGCGATGGAAGGTCTCCTGGCTTGTGCGTTAGCCAGTGAAGAACTCGACTTAGCCTTTCTCTAGCATGAATGCAAGTTCATGAGACAGACTACAGTTTCGATGAGTTGATTTCCAGTTTATTGGAATGGTCATCAAGGTTACATGCGTAGTGTTGGAGCTTCAGTTCATTGGAGTCTTCCGTTAGACTACAGGATGAGGTGGCAGTGACAAGTTCAGCTAGATTGAGTTCAAACTTCAGTGTTGATTGGAGAAAGAACTTGTTGAGTTCTCAGTTTACTCGCAATCACAACTAGAGTAAATCAAGGAGGAACTGGAGCTGATTAACTAAGAAGTTAGAACTAGTCCAAGTGTAACTGGGACTTACTCCAGTTAACTAGCAAAGGAAACTCATGACACCAGTGTGAACTACTAATCGAACTATGCCTCTTTGCATGGATCAAATTCCATCTATAAACAGAAGGACAAAGGCACAATATCATAGATCATTCTTTGTGTGTGGAGCGCACATAATTGAAGAGCAATTATACACAAGGAAATAGGGGCCAAGTGCGCAAGGAAATAGGAGCCCAAGTGCGCTAAGAAGTAGGGCTCAAGTGCACATGGATTGTGGAGCAGAGATCAAGATTCTCAAGGCAGGTTGAGACTGTCTTCAGCAGAGATCAAGAGATGAGAGTAGTGAGGAGAAGCCAATCGCTTTCTCAGAGACAAGTCGTTGGCTATACAGTAGTAGCATGAATTGTAATAGATCTATTTTCTCAAAGAACAATCAATAAATTACCACAACAAAGAAAGCAAATTTTCCCTTTTGGGTTTCCTGGGTAAAACAAGTGTGTCAATTTTGGTGTGCATGTGTTTTTATCTCTGGTTTCTTTCGCCACTTATAGATTGTTAAGAAACTCTATATCTTGGAGAAAGTAAATTTGGTTTCAATTTTCAGTTTCCTTGTTTTCAATAATTCATCTAAATAGTTGCAGAGTATCAAGAAAATTAACATGGTATCAGAGCAAAGTTCTGCATAAAAACCAACACCAAAATTGTTCAGGCAGTGAACGGCACAATTCAGTTAGAAGGCTAGCGCTAGAATTTTAAAGAGCAGGTTTTGGATAAGCAATATGTTGGTCCAAGGACTGAGGGCATATCACTGTTTAGACAAAGGCCTCTAACTTCTGCTCACGGAAGGAGCGGATCTCAGTGGTGTTGGAGGATATTGGGGTGCTAGAATTTGTGCAGAGTCAAATAGTTCCACCTGCAGATTCCCAACAGTTGATCCAGAATAACAGGAATGACACCAAGGCCAGGGTGATCGTTATTGAGGGGGTCAAAGACAACATTATCCCTCGTCTCCGTGGAAAGAAGTCAGCATATGAAATGTGGAAAGCCATCTTCGAGTTGTATCAAGTTCCAGCGATGCTACAAAGCTTGCCCTGAAGGACAAGCTAAAAAATATTCAGATGAGCAAAAGAGAGCCCATCATCACGTACCTTTCCAAGTTCATTCAAGTTCAGGATGAGCTAGCTGGAGTGGGCTAGACTGTAGCAGACAATGATCTTCTGAGTCTTGCACTACTGGGACTTCATAAGTCTTGGGAGAATTTCCAGGATGCAGTCAATGGCAGAGAGAATCTTCCAAGCTGGGAAAGGTTGTGATCAGACTGCGTCCAAGAAGAAATCCGAAGAGGGATGAGAGCTGAAATATCAGCAAAGACTAAAGACGAGGAGAACTTTGCCTTGGCAGCCAAAGGTAGCAAAGCCAAGGGCAAGGGCCAAGGAAAGGTGGAGTCTTGTCATAAGGGTGAGATGTAGAAGAAAGATTTGAGCAAGATCAAATACGTCCATTGCTACCAGTTCAGGCACTACATGTCAACAACCCATAGCAGTACACCCCTTTTTTTCGCAAAAGGGATAGCGTCTGATCGATGTGTCCATATCGTCCAACTTGATTGTCATGTTATAATGTAAACCCATTCTGCATGTAAATGATGTAAATAATCTCAGGAAATATGTGTCATCATTCATGTATGTAATTGCCTGGGTAAACCTATTTTTCTAGTAACGATCTACATTCCACGAGGTTTTTTGTCTCACCAATCCATTCTCGAATGGTTGGCAAAGTTTTCCTTCAGCCTTACCCCAAAGTCGGAATGAATTTTGTCATTGGGATCTTAGGCGAGTTGAGTCTATGTAAAAGGGATTTGGGAATAATCCTAACTATTTGATTAGGTTATTTTATTACAAATTGTTTGGTCTGTTGGATTATATTTGTGTCGCAGAAATGGGTAGGTTGTGAGGGTCTATTTCAAATGGGCTTTCCCCCTTGTGATGTAAAAGATATGAAAATTAGGATGTAAAGTGTCTTGAGAGTTGGAAAAATAATTTATCCCCTCATAGGTTAATTAATTAATTCAATTTTCTAGCCAAAAATTAATTAAAATCCTAAGCCAGAAATTTAATTAATTCTAGGTCCTGGGTAAAATTAAATTCTCTGAAGGCAAAATTCGTCGGTCCTTAAAAATTAAATTTTAAGAGGTCCCGGGACTAAAGTAAATTGATTATTTTGCTAAATTTTAAGCCTTTGGTCCCTGGGGTTAAGTCAAAGTCTAAATTTTGAGAAAATTAATTCAAAATTTTAATTTTTGAATTAATTAAAATGCATTTAATTGAAAAAATCGAATTTCCTCACGAATTTTAAAGTTTAACAAATGAGATTAAAAGAAATTTTAATCCTCATCAACAATCGAAATTGCTTTGACAAGGATCATTCGAACTAGTCGTTGGAAGATTTATCTTTAAATAGGAGGTCATTGTTGAAATTTGGTACCGGAGGACAGGTGGTTCCCTAAGGCTTTGATCTTTGGCCTAGGGAAAAGTGTCCAAAAGATTTTAATTTTCCTCCTAAAGTGACTTTATAATTTTTATAAAGTTAAAATCTAATTTAAAAGTGACTTTAAGTGATAAAGTTACTAAGTCTAATTTTAAATGACTTTTATAAAGTCAATTGAAAAATTAGAAAGAAAAGTGACGTGGAAATAATGACTAAATGGGTCTTTATTAAAAATATTAAGATGGGTGAATTAAAAAATAGAAAGTGAGATTTAAATGAGCATTTAATCTCAGCCATTGATCTAAATCTATCTCAACCATTGGATTTAGGGATCACCCAAAAGTCATTTAGGGTTGGGTTAAGGGAGGAAAAGGAGAAAAAGATCATTCATTCTTTTATGAGCAGATTGGGAGAAGGAGAGCAAGAGAACAAGGGAGATTTCTGGACAAGAAGGAGAGGGAGGCAGCAGCTTGGCACATATTCCAAAGCAACTCTTCAGCAAATCCGTACAGCTGAAAGAACAAGCAGAAAAAGGCTGATTTTTGCTGAGAAAACAGAGAAAAACTGATTTTTGGGCACAAATTTCGAGGAGACGAATTTTTGCACGGAAACTGAGGTTTGTCCGTACAGTTCGTACAGTCCGTACAATCTGTATGGTACGTACAGCTGATACAGCAAATTTCTGGATTGTCTGTAAGGCTGAAAAACAGATAAGTTTGCTTGCTAGAAAATTTTGTTTTGCTGAAAATTTTCTCACTGTAAAAGGCATTTTCCAGAAATAAAGAAGAGCTCTCAAACTGGTTTTTCCCCAAGAGTTTAAGGGGTTTTTCCAGGGTCACATTGACCAAAATATCAGTGTTTAAATGGCTTTAAATGGCTGTTTATAACTGTGAATTTTAATTCTGCAATTTCCACATTCTGTAAATTTCCAAAATTTGTGTTTCAGAATAAAATAATAAAAAAAAACAAAAAAAAAATATAATATAATATAATATATATATATTTTCAACTTGTTAAATGTGTGGTTATGGGAAAGGGCATTTAACTCTATGGGAGAAATAAGGAGAAACTGAAAACCGGGGTGGGAAAACAGAAATTTTTACAGTCATTTGTCAGTTGATCCATCCGATCTTTTGATCTTGTGCTAAGGGAAAAGCTCTTGTGTAAACTTTTTTTGATGATAAAGAAAGACTAAGGTCGATTTTCGTCAGTGTTACTCTTCATGGAAATACTGTAAGATGTGTCGTTTTTCATGCGTAATTTCTTTTTACCATTGATAATAGCTTCTGAAGAGTGATTTGAGTACAAGTATCTTGTTCAATCATTGGAGTTTGAATAATAATCTAAATTCTGAACGTAATAGCAAGTATCTCTATTTGTCTGAGTTTTATTATTGTTTTCTCGCTCTATGTTGATGGCTAAATTGAGTTTTGCAGGAAAGTCTTGATTTTTTAGATCATCGGGCGTTCAGGGAAGTTTTAAGTTGGACCAGCCAACTCCCGATCCGTGTTTTAGCTTAATTTGATCCTGGGTTTATCATAAGATATTTTTTTATGGGTGATGCATGAAGGGTTTTGACTCTTGAGCTCAGCACCTCCTTTAAAATTCAAAAAATTTAATTTTTTCTGTGCTAAATCGATATATTTGGCTTTTGAGAGCCTCAGATTATCAGATCTGGGAGCGGAGTTGGACTCACACTCCCTAGATCTAATAGATTTGCCATTCATGTACATAGATCTATAATTATTTTTGGTTTTCTGACTTGGGTTTTTCTGGGTTTTTGTATATATCGTTTGGGTGTTTTATTATTGTCGTGCAGCTACAAACCAGAAGAAGAAAATTGTGTAGAGTCCAGATCTAGGCCCTGGAGGGTAAGATCTGGATCTCTAGAGTTCATCATTTTGCAAGAAAATTATCCAACATTTTGCATTCAACAGCTTTAAATTTATTTTTTTTATTCTGGAAAATCTTATAAGGGTTCCAAAATTCTTAAATCTAGAAATCTTGTGAGGGTTTCAGGATTTCATTAAAAGATGTTTCTTGGCTCTGTTGCTGAGTTTTTCTTCACCGTTGCTAAACCTGCAAAAGAAAACGAAATACGCAACCATTCAAAAGAAAACGAAATACGCAACCATTCCCTCCATTTCTCGTCTGCTCTACCTACAAAACAAATTTGCAACCCTCGCTACTCAAATGTTGCCATACTCCATCACTTAGCTCCCTCGACTGCCTCTCCTATCTGCAACCTTCTGCATACCTACATTGTAACTCCACGACCCCCTTGTTGTCGTCCAACCTGCAAATAGCCAACCCCCTCCACGCAACATCATCCTCCCATGACTCCCTTCTGCGATCTCTCCCTTTCTCCCGGCGTCCAGCTCCCTCCGTCTCACCTGGGCACAGGGAAACAATAAAAATTCATTCAATTTTCAATTTCTTAACTTTCATTGCTTTAGTATTTTGGTTAGGGTTAGCATTTGTATATTTTTTAGTTTCATTAAATTTTAACTTAGGTTTGATTTTTGGTTTTGGATTTCGGGTTAGCATTTGTATACTTTTTAGTTTCATTAAATTTTAACTTAGGTTTGATTGTATTCTTTGGTTTTGGATTTCTTTTTATTATTTTTATTTTCTTATTTCAATTTGATTTTCTTTTGATTTTATACTTTTATTTCATTCTTTGATTTTATTTTGTTTCATATTTTTTTAATTTCTTTTTATGATTTTGATTTTTTTATTTTATTCACATTTAAAAAACTTCAAAAAATAATAAAAACTTCTAAATCATAAAAATATAAAACAATCTAAAAAAAATCCAAAACATTAAATAAATTCTAAAAAAAATCCAAAACATTAAAAAAATTCTAAAAAAATCCTAAAAATCTAAAAATCCTAAAAATTAAAAAATTCTAAAAATCTATAAATCTAAAAGAAATAAATTAAATAAATAAATAAACAATAAACAATAACAAAACAAAACAAAAAAATTCTAAAATTCTCTAGTAACAAAGGAATTAAATCAAAGAGATTCACGTGTTCATATTAAAAATTTTAATGTGGCCTATGGCCCATTAAAATTTTAATTTATTAATCCCTTGATTTGTTTTACTTCTGTCACATTAAAAGAAAAAATTTGATTTCTTCAGTTACCATTAAAGTTATTGCCTAAGGGATAATTAAAATTAAATTTGAAGTTCCTTAGTGTTAATTGGTGATTCAATGCATTTTTTATATTTCTCTATTGTCAAATGTGATTAATGTTTCAAAATTTATATTGGCGATTTAATTATAGATCTGGGCCATTAAGTGAAAATTATTTTAAATCTAGAATCTCTTGCATGTTAAAGTTTTGGGCATTTACATTAATTGTTCATGATCGTCTCTTTGTCACATCTATAAGTTTTCTCTGGATGAATTGTTATTGCTTAGTTTGGGGTTAGTAACTTAGTACCCCGTTACGGAGACCAAATCAAAGATGAAAACAACCTACAATCCTGCATAATATCCAATGCATCCCCCAGCCTTCTAGTACAACAAGTCATCAAGGAAATAGAGGAAAAGAGCTTACAAACCATAGACAATATGTGGGGACTTTGTAATGGCATGCCCTTCTATAATGCCTTTTGGCATGTGCTAATGTCTCCAAGCTCCAAATAGGGTTATTCAAGTATCCCATTAGGTGGTTTATACTTCTAAAGGGGGTAATATGTCCAAGGTACATCCTTTAAATGGTGGTGGTATGTGACAAAGAGATGTATGGATTATGGAATGAAAAGGGGCGGCCCTGGGTCATATGCGTTACAAGGGTAACTAAAAAAGGGGAAGCCCACACTTGGGTATATAATGTATAGAAGGGAGAAATTGTGGTACATGAGGTGCGTCAGCCTTGATTTTTCCACCTTTCTTTATATGTCTTTTGCCTTTTATGATTTTTCTTTAATTAACTGCTCGAGGCTCAAGGGATGAGAACATAATGTGTGAGATATAGCAGTGGATACCCCCTTTTAAGGTAGGGCGGTCTTTTTGTGAGGTCAAACTCCTTCAATGAGGCTGACTTGACTGGAGGGTAGGCCAACTAGGTGAAGGAGGCACAAAATACATTTTTTACTCAAACAAATTTCTTCTTCCCAATAAGGGTCTAAACCATAATGGCAAGAACTATGACTCACGACATAAACCCTAGAAGTATTCAATGGTTGCTTTGACATAGAAATATAATAAATAAGCAAGAAACCCATGCTAATAAATACTTTTTTCCTTGCAAAGGCTTACCCTACTTACTTGGCAATTATTGGTTTGCATGCAAGGTTTCTTTTCTTGTAGAATTGTTCCACCCTATTTTAAGCATGCATGGTAATTATTGAAAAGGAAGTTAGTTATATGAACAAGAGCTATACTTTAGAGAAGGATGCTCTTAGTAAAGTCGGTAATTGAAGTGTTCAAGCAAGTTATTCTTGGAGAGGTGTCCCTTTCTTGGAGATATTATTAGCATGTGCCTTTTATGTTTATCAATTCATTGTCTTTTGTTGTTAAATTTAGGTATGTTCTATGCTAGAGCAATTTATGTCAATTTTCACAGTTAGCTCAATATCTTTTCCAGATTAGCAATCACATCAACATTAAAGTAAATTGCAAATAGAACATAAATATAAATCGCAGAAGACAAGCCAAGACAAGAGGACACAAGATGTGGCGCTAACCAAGGACAAACCCCAATGTGGGGAAAACCCTTCGTCAATTCTTCTTATATGATATTCGATAGTTCAATACAGAGAGAGAGAGAGAGATAGAGATAGTACATTTACAACAAAGTCAACACTTTGACTTATCTAGATAAGAGCATAGATCATCTCCTAGGGATGATGATACATGAGATCAGTTGAAGACATGTTGCTTCAACAAATTCTCCAAGGTGACTCCTTCACCTATCATAGTGATGCATCTTGTCATCATGTTGCACCTATCATCACAATGTTGGACCTCATGCTGATGTTGTCCCAGTGTTTAGCACTGTTGTACATAGTGCAACTGCTGCACCATGCTTACTGTTGTCTCAATGTACTTGTTGCACTGTACTTGCAGCTATCCTAGTGTCATTGCAGCTGTCCCATGTACAAGCTTGCTGTATTTAACTGCTGCATGAAGACATGTAGCATCCAACCATATAGCTGCATCATACATAGAGCTGTACTATGCATCATACCATGCTGCACCCTTTTTACATTACGCTGCATTTCTACCCATCATTGTATCTTGATAGCACTATGTTGTACTATGTCTACAGCTGTCATATACTATGTTGTCTATGTCACAGCATTCATCACATCAGGCTGCACTCCTTTGGGGTATTCATCACTCCATGTTGACCCAAAATGTGGCTCCCACGGGTTGTTCAAAGTCTGATCCAAATCTGGTCAATATCCTTGACCCAATGCACCTCTAACACTGCTTCAAATCTGCTTGACACTTTGTTGTTCCTGACTGTTCAGTTTAGGGTACTTGGGCATACTGTTGCAGCCCTAAGTTCCTCTCAACAGCCCTTCAAAAACTGTGGACTAGGCAAGGAGAGATGCTCCTCCTCCACGTTGAAGGTAAGGGCTCAAGACAGCCCTCGAATCTGCCCACACTACGTTTGTTGTAGTGGTATGGCATGTGGCCTACCACACAACACTATTGTTGCTAGCGTTCAGCTCCCAAGGCCTTGGCCTAGCACAACAAGCATCACGGCTCCCTACAACAAACTTTGCACTTTGTTCAACCCATGAAACAATCTTCCAACCCATGCTGCCCTAGCCTCCCATGTTGTGGCCTCAAAACAGATATCTCCCTTTAGACCTGCGACTAGGGCTAGGGCTTGAACGCGTAGCAGTTTAGGGCATATGGTAAACCCTTATAGGACAGCGAGGGAGCCTACTACAATCTCCTTCATGACAGCGGTGAGGGTCTCCCTTTGACTGCGTAAAGCCTTCTTTGATTAACTGCATGAGGGCAGCGTAGAGCCTTTCTCTATTAGAGCAGTGTTATCCCTTAGGATATCTTCTCCTACTAAAAACCCAAAGACAAGTAGAGAGGAAAAGATCCCAAGTGTGTGTAGAAATCACTTGAAGGCCACCTCTATTTATACTAAAACGTTGAGCACAAGTGGGGTTTATTTGGTTGTTGGCCGACCTTGATGAATTGTCCTATAACACTAATAAATTCATATCTTCATGAATACTTATCGGAATCAGATGATCTTTAGATCAATCCTACACCTCTCAATGAAAGGTATCCAAGAAAAATATCAGCTGCCATTAATAAGATCACCCACATCGAGTTTGGCCCTAGTTACCAATTTTAACACTTATCTTTGATTATCCATGGTACTTGCATCTAGCCGCATTATCAATCTAATAGATTTAATTTTATCATGTTTTCTCTAGGAGCAATATTAGTGATCCCACTTTGTGTTCTCATGTACTTAGCAATACCAATGATCTATTTGTGGTCATATGATGGACATTAATAAATCTATCTCATCAGCTGTTTTGGAGTATTCTTGCAGTCACGCCACTATTTTTATATGCTCTCTATGCTTAACAGATCTCATTTTATATAATCTCATTGTACAAGCAATAGGTAGGGGTAATCAATAAGAGGGTGTGTGTTTGAAAGCTAGAATAGAGTGCATGTAGTGGTTGTACTCATTAAGTTATTTCGTTTCAGCAATGTGAATGTATCTATCCCTTATGGAATGGAGAAATTGAAGAATCTTGGCTTCCCCAAGTTCTTGGAGACTTGTTTGGTGCATTGCTACCAACCAGGGATTTTTTTCTACATCCTTCAATAATGAAGATCTACCAACTTTTTTGTTGGCAACTATTGCATCTTTTGAGAGTGTAAAAAATATTTGTTTCTCTTAAACTCTTCCTTGCTCAAACTGCATATTTGATAGAATCTAAATGCTATATTCAGTAATTCGATTCACAAGTTAATGATCAAGCACAAGTTCAAGAAGATATAATCCAAAGTAGAATCACAACAAGAGGAGTGAAACCAAGATAATGAGGAGATAGTGTGAAGTATAGGTAAACTTACACAACCAACTGTGCAGTATTTTTTTCTTCAATAAATGGAGACCTTTCAGCAAAGATTGCAAGCAGGCAAAAGCTGTCAAATGCTATTTTCATTAAATTGATTCCAACATGACCAGACATATGTAAAACTAAGGATCAACCACAACTTCAACAAGATATAATTCAGAGTAGAATCACAACAAGAGCAGAAAAACAGAGACCAAGCAGAGATACTGCGAAGTACTAGAACACTTAGACAACCAGCTGTTCAGAATTTTTTTCTTCAATAAATGGAGACCTTTCAGCAAAGATTGCAAGCAGGCAAAAGCTGTCAAGAATAAATTTATCTTATATAAGATAGCATCTACAAACACAAATCAATTGTCACTTCCTGATGGAATTTTATCAATTGACAAATCAGCTACATATTTTATGGTTAACGATGCAAATCCTGGCAATGTCATCCGGAGAGTGCTTGGGGCCGAGGAAGACAGACTGTACAAACCTGGTGAAGCTGTGGAGCGAGAAGACAAAAGAGGACCAAGAAACTCTTTTGAGACTGAGGGAAAGAAACTTATGATGGAGGTCTCGCAGCTTGAGCTGACCCCAGAGGCCAGAGATTGTAGTGAGTAGGGTCTGGCTCTAAGTTTCTTGTGGACACAACCTGTCTACCAGCTAGTCAATCTGTGTGGCATCCCTATTTTCTGTCTGTTCTCTTTAACACACAAAAACTATCTGATTATTGAAGACTCTCAAGGTTATGTGAGCATGGCAGATATTGGACCATAATACCTACAGTATATATAATTCATATAACCTCGT
The DNA here is from genome assembly GCA_000404065.3 of Pinus taeda. Classification (NCBI taxonomy): domain Eukaryota; kingdom Viridiplantae; phylum Streptophyta; class Pinopsida; order Pinales; family Pinaceae; genus Pinus; species Pinus taeda. Next base: position 197,418 of record APFE030224492.1, on the reverse strand, counting down.
GTAATTATATCCATAATTTGTTTATGTAAGGATACCCTCTTCACTTAACTGGAATCTTTATCAAGGGATTAACTATTATTATGAATTTCATCTCAAAAATTACCCATTAGATGCATCATTTAGTCTTTGAAATGACAATAATGACCGCAGAGAACAACTGCAGAACATTTCTAAAACATACTATACAGGCGTATTCTGCAAACATTCCCTTCTAAGACAATCGTGGTCATCTATCACTACAACAAATAAAATATACAACAGCAAATGCATCAGTCCAAGGAAATATACTATTTCCTGGAAACAACCTGTCTACATGAAATACATACTTGTACTAACAAACATTTTACTTGGCTGTCACGTGCATTAGAAAAAAATAAAAATAGAAACTGAGATTTTATTCAATTCCTCCTAGGAGAGTTGAAATAACAGAGTAAGAGAGAATTTGGTCCAATTCATCTCTTAAGAGTTGAGATAACAAACCATGAACAGTGATAAATCTTTGACATCCAAGGGTGATTCATGTCATCAAGCTACCAAATACTACACAAAAGAAAAGGTACTTACGGAGAGAATTTTCCATCTACAAGCTTGAAATGTCCAGTCTCATAGATGCGAATAGGAACACCTTCCCATATCTGAGATGCATAAAATCAAATTTCTGATTGTTTTATAAAAACATGGAATAATAAACACAAGAAAACATGTACAGGAGAGTAAAGTAATCACTTACGTCCCAGATAATTGTCTTCCCATCATATCCAGCACTCATAGCTATTCTTGGATTGAAAGGATGCACATCCAGTACATATGTCTGCTAGGTAATCACCAACATTCAGAATATGTAAGTCTACAACAATCATAAGAATTATAGGTTTTAAACAGTCAGTTGATAAGACCATTTTGTCATGTTTAAAATGTTTAGTTGTCTAGAATTCTGAAAATGTGTCATGCAACTAAAAAATCAAAATTCATTCAGTTTTTCAAAGTTTGAGCTTCTAAGATCATGTTTACAGTCTCTAACATTCCAGTTTTACATATGCCCAGACAGATTGAATGAGTTCTTCCAAAATTTGATGAAATTTATCACCTGAACAATCATTTATCAATACTTTTTCAATGTTTTCATATTACACTCTAAAAGGTGTCTTAATATAGTAAACATAAATTTAATCCTGATCCACTACTCTGAAATTTGTTATATTGCATGTGGGGCTGTCCCTCACCTGTCTATTGTGCTTTTCGGGAATTATGAGATAGAATTTCTCAATTTTCAAGCAAGACAATGCAGTAAAATAACTATCTTATGAGGCACATAAAGATCATCGAAAAAATGACAACTCCGAAGTGGAGCCTGCCTCTCGGCCCCTCACTTGACTTCGTCTGCTAACTATAGCATGCCTTGACATGCTATATTTTGTACTGCACCTAATTTCAGCATTTAGCATTTCTCTTGTGCTTGTACATTCTCTTATAGTATCTTTCAACTAGTTAGGTAGGCACTTAGATCCTTCTTTTTTTCTGTATTTGATAGCATGGATATAGAAATCACTTTAGCACTCTCACTTTGTACTTATACTGGATGTAGTAGTACCAGTGACCTACATTTTCATTTGCTGAATAATTCTAGAATTACCTCTATCTTATTTATAAATTGGTATTTGGTACATTTTGTAAAATTACTGTAGTAGGGGTTTCTTTTCACCATATAGCTTGGAATAGTGATTCTCTATCACTGACTTAGTTGTGTGCCTTTTTGGATATTGGCAGGTGCTAATGTAATTGACCGTGTGATACAGTGGCCAGGTGTGCAATTCTGGTATCTGTATATTGATCATGTTATGTAGTAGCTAGCTGTGCATTTCAACCATATGTATATTAATCATGTTATGCAGTAGCTAGTTGTGTGATGTGGCTATAGGTGGGGTGCCTTTGCCTGCTTTCACATATTGATTTGAACCACGGGCCTTGGTTTTAATGTGTTATTTCGTTTCCCCAACTCGGGGCTGGTGTTAAAGAGAGACACCAAAAGCTGGGAGGGGAATCATTCACCAAGAAATAAACTCAGAGCAATGTTAACAGACTTAGCTTGGCCAAAAAATCAGCAAGATAAACACATCAGGAGTTTGACTCAACTTAGGAAAAGTTCAGGAAATAGCTTACGGGGTTGGTTCACCAATGTCACTGGACATTTGGCTAGTTCCATGTCAGCATGTGCTCAGTTTGAATTCCGCTGGGTTAGGAACACTAATCTACCCTAATAGGTTTACTAGGGAAGCCACCCATGAATATGTGAAGCTTGCCTTTGGTCTCCCCCAAGATTTTCCTAGGACCAAAGAGTAAAGAATGAGAAAAAATGGCACAATTTGGAGGTCTTGTAGAAAGATTGATGACTTTGAACCACACTTGCTGGCTCAAAACGTCTACAACAACAAAAATCTTTTTATTGTGAGTAATCCAGAAATGGCTGAACAAGACTTTGAACCTTGTCAAACACTGACTTGACAAGGAAGAAGCATGAATCAAACCTAGAAAAACCTAGTAATGCAATTAATCATGAATGAATATTTCACTCAATTGACACTTGCAAATCTTGCTATAAAACCCCCCGAAATTCTGCTATGGATAGCATCTAGTCTCTCAGCCGTCAGCCATACTAAATATTTGAGAAATAATGTACACATATATCTGACAGTGTTTCTATATTCCTTCTATTGATCTAGGAACACTTGGGCATTTATCATATCAACCAGGGTTTCTAATGTACTTGTGAAATGTCATCCACTGTTTGTGCGGGCTACAAATTCTTAACTTGCATTAATTTATATAATATGTTTCTACATGGAAAGAAGATTGCATCACCACATTACGAAAGTCAAAAGTCAGGTCAATCATTCCTGGCAATAATCATGTACTTGAACACTGATCATGCAAACCCTGCTGGCACCAAAAAATCATAAGGACCAGGAACCCTGTTGTCGACAAGGAACCACCAAGCATGATTTATGCACTTCCTATTTCAATAAATCATTGCTCTCATTGTTGGAAAACTGTAGTTAAAACTAATCTAGGAATTGAAATACTATTGCAGAAAGGAAACACACCACTTTTTGAGAAAGCAAACAACACTCGCAAAATGAAATTAACAAGTAATGGCATTGGCAATCAGCCTAATCTGATAACTCTGATCTCAAAGATAGTCTATGGCTACTCATGAGATTAGTACATTACTACATAGGCATTCTTCTACATAAAATCCCTTGCTCTGTAACCATATTCAATAAGGCAAGCTATCTGGAACACACGAATTTAGCAATTGACAGCCATAATATATATTTTATTATTAATGAATAGATGATGTTTACATTTTGTGGGAGGCCCCTGGCTATATACCACCTTAGGTGCCTCTTGGTGAATGGGCATGCTCTCATGCCCTTTCCCTAATAACTTATAAACTAACTAATTTTTTATATAACATTACCTTCCTCTCAAAAGAATGCTTTGTCCTCAAAGCATACGTAACAACGGATGTTGCTGACGAAACGCTTTAGTCTCCCAAGAAGCTTCTTCTTTTGGTAAGTCCTTCCACTTGAACAAGTATTCCTTGATTACATGAGATCGAAGCTTCCCTTCTCTGGTAGTTATGATACCTTCTAGTTCTAAAATGACCCTTCCTTCATCATCTAGGGATGGAAGCATTGTTTGCGATGATTGATGATTGCCCAGTGCCCTTTTAAGGCAGGAGACGTGGAAGACATGTTGTGAACACAACTTTTCTCTGGAAGGCTTAAACTATATGCAACTTGGGTGATCTTTTTATTGATCTGATATAGTTCATAGAACTTTGGTGCCAATTTATTTTTCCTTTTTGTTTCAAGGACAAATGTTTGTATGGCTGGAGTTTGACAAATACCCATTCTCCGAGTTCAAATTCTCTTTAAGTTCTGTTTCGGTCCGCTTGATGCTTCATAAAATTCCTTGCATTATTCAAGTTTTCTTTTAAGGTTTGGACGATTTTTTGGGTTTCTTCTAGTTGGTTTTTAACGGTGGGTAGATTCATCTGGATGGTAGCTAGATCCTTCCATTTCGAAGATTCATATCCATACAAAGCTTGGAATGGAGTCATTTTTGCTAAAGTATAATAAGTAGAATTATACCACCATTCAGTGAGATGCAAACACTAAGCCCACTTATTTCTTTTCTAGCGTAACAACGTAGGTAGGCTTCCAAACATTTATTGACAACCTATGTTTGTCCATCTGTTTCAGGGTGATAAGCTAGCAAAACTCATATTTAGGTAGGTTCCTATGTGGTTGGACAATTCCCTCCAGAAAATACCCTTGAATTTGGCATCTCTATCACTCACAATGACTTTTGGAAAACCGTGTAATTTATATATATTTTTGCAAAATATTTCAGCAATTTGTTTAGCTGAGTCAGAGTTTTTTATTGCCATAAAGTGAGCATATTTGGTGAGTCTGTCAACCACTACAAAAATCTTGTCCTTGCCTTCAAATATAAGTAATCCCTCAATAAAGTCCATTGATATTTCTTCCCGTTTCTAATTCGGAATGTTTAAGGCGTGAAGTAATCCTGGTGTCATAATATTTTCACTTTTATTTCTTTGACATGTGTCACATTCTACTACATACTTCTGAATATCGTGACTCATCCCCTTCCAAAAGAATGATTGACGTGCATTGTAGTAAGTTTTAAAGAATCCTAGATGTCCGGTTGACAATGAACCATGTGACTCCTTGAGTATCTTGGATTTAAACTTGGAATTTGAATTTAGATAGATAGAATGTCGTTCTTCCATTCAAATTTTGAGTTGTCTAGAAGGTTATTGATTATCGCAGTTATTTCTGGATCCTTAGCATACTCACTTTAAATCTCATTAAGCCATTCAGGAACAACAACAGAGACTGCAAGTTGTGTTGGTTCTTCTTCTTTCCTAGACACGGCATTTGCTACTACTGCAAGTAGTGTTGGTTCATCGTCTTTCCAAGACAAGGCATATGTTACTACACTGTCTTTTCCCCTTTTATGTAGTATCTCCATGTCAAAGGCGGCAATTTTTTCAATCCATTTTTGTTGTTCTTCAGAAAGTGTTTTTTGTTGAAGGAGGCGTTGGAGACTGTTATGGTATGTTTGTATGGAGAACTTACTTTCCAAAACATATTGTCTCCACATAGCCATTGTGAGCATAATAACGAGCATTTCCTTGTTGTGTGTGGACATAAGACGTTCTCTTTTATTGAGCTTCCTGCTTTCAAAAGCTATTGGATGCCCTTCCTGCATTAACACTATGCTTATACCCAATCCGGAAGCATCACACTATATGACAAATGGTTTAGAGAAATCTAGAGTTGCCAATACCGAGGCATTAGACATAACTTCCTTCAGTTCTTCAAAACAACTTCTTGCTTCCTCATCCCATTGAAATGAATTCTTCTTTAAAAGGTTGGTCAGAGGTGCAGTTACATGTGCATGGTTTTTAATAAATCTTCGATAATATCCAGTTAATCTTAAGAACCCTCTCAGCTAGGATATATTAACTGGTTTGGCCCATTCCTTTATAGCTTTGATTTTATTAGGGTCCACTTTTACGCCTTCATGAGGTATGATGTGTCTGAGATATTCTACTTCTTCCTTTCCAAATGTGCATTTGGATTTTTTTGCGTAGAACTGATGCTCTTTCAATAGTGTAAGAACTTTATCCAGATGTTGTAGGTGCTCCTTCCAAGTTTTATTTAAACTAAAATATCATCAAAGAACACAAATGCAAACCTCCTAAGATATGGAGGGAATAATTCGTTCATAATGGCTTCGAACGTAGATGGTGCATTGGTTAATGTTAATCTAGGTTGTCATTGATGTCAATATAGCAGTGTTTGTGATGGAAAATTCTTTAATACGTGTGGTTGCCCATTGATGCCCATTGATCATAACATTGCTCATGGAGGATCCAAGGATTTAATACAGACATAATAGAAACAGTGGAACCGAGGAGGAAAGATATCAGAAGCCATCAGAAGAGAAAGAGAAAGAGTAAATAGGAGAAGCCATCGTGAAGCCAAAAAGTGATAGGAAGAGTTCATCGGAAGCCATCAAAGAAGCATGTTACGGAGCAACAGAAGCAGGTTTTCGCATATGCTCAAGGGTAAGTGCTATCGAAAAAAGAGGAACATTGCATCAGAGGAATTATATCGACGGGTTATCAACTGGTTTATCATTTTATTATGTGTCACGTTGAATCCCTCGACTACGATATGTATTGCGGACCCGAAAACAGGTTATGGTAACTGCCCTATTGTAATATCGCATCTGTGTGTATCGAAACCTTCACATAGCAAGTCTTAAAGGAATGTCACACTAAAACTGCGATTGCGATATAATATGCGAACCCAACAGCTCCATTAAAATACACCTTTATGTAGTATTGTGTATGGGTATCGGAAGTTACACAAATCACAAAGGCTTGTCACCCCGGACCGCCAATTGTGATAAACCCTCGAGCCACTGACTAGGATAGCATTGCGGACCCACTACACCATTATAGCATGAATTTAATATAATATCGCATCAACAGTAATCGCAAGTTTCAAAGGGATGTCAAATTGTTGATTGCGATAGAGCTGTGGACCCGACAGACTTATTAAAAACGATTTATTAAATATCGCATCCACTACGAGTTGATATGTGAATATCGATGATATTGATGTTGCGATTGCGGGATTAAGCCATGGTGTGACATGTGGGGACCTCTATTAATGTGGATTTTCATAAAGTTGCAATTGAGGGAGTATTATGAAATTACAATTGCGATAAAGTGGTGGACCCAACGGGTTTATCAAAACAGTTTAATATAATATCACATCCAATAGGGGCAATCGGCCATCGGCTATGTTATGGGCACGACTTGTAAAAGACCTCCGAAAGTTGCGATTTTGACCTCCCTGTGGGTACAGCCTCTCTTATATGGTTTCCGTGAATAATTAAGTCTATGGATGAAAGACTCTTCGATATATTTTAATATACAAGTCGGCCTCCCTCCAATAAATGTGTCTTTCCAGTCATTAGTGAAACCCGTACAAATATAAGTTAAGGCGCCTCATTTCTGACTATCGGTCTTGTGCATCAATTATAGAACAAAACAATACTTCACAACTCGTGAACATGAAGGAATAGTAGAAAGAAAACCGAATGTCAAGAAAAAGAAGAAGTTTAAGGTCCAGCAGAAGACAAAGGTCAAAGCATTCTGTTGACTGGGTTAATCATTAAAAGTTCGAACTTTATAATGAATCCGTAGAAACGAAGCCTGTGATCTGTTAAAGAGACTGCATAAGACAGGGTTGTTTTATAATAGTGTGCACAACTTGAAGCCGCAACAGTCATTCTACTAAAGCAGTTACTCCTGAAGCGTACTCCTGAAACAGTTACCATGACAGTTAGAACAGAGGATTGAAACAGAAAGTTGGTGTGTACAGAGCTTAGTACAATTCATTGAAAGTACATTGAAGTCGTGAAGAGACTATTGAAGACCATGATGTGTTAGTCATCATGATGTGACTTGAACATTTTGCTTGGGTGTAATGAAGAGCAACGGTGACACCTTCTATGAGACAAGGTTGTCATTGATTTTATAGCATGGAGACTACAGTGAAACTGTAGATTGACACAATTTAGTGAAGAAGATTTTGGACGCAGAGAATTACTATCAAACATATCTAGACAAAATATAGCAATGGGTTGGGGGCAGTGGGTTGGATCCCAGAGGGTTGGTGCCTTGAAGGTTGGAGCCTCGAACAAACAAGGTAGGTGCCTTGAAAGATAGGGTCGGAGCTCTTGGGGTCAGTCCCTCAAAATTGGAAAAATTGGTGTCCTTGGAGTTGGTGCTCCTAAATCCAAGGTTAGTGCCTTGACAAGACAGGGTTGGTGCCCTAGAGGTTGAAGCCTCACAAAAAGTCCAAGTTAGTGCTTGGCAATAGGTTGGAGCCTGGGAGTTTGAAGATCGATGTCTTCAACTAGGGTTGGAGCCCTATATGCATCGTACTTGATCCATTGTAAAGATTATATTCATAAAAGCATTTATTCCTATTGTTCATTTTGTGTTCTAAATATAAGTGATCTAACTGGTAAAAGTAACAATTGAAAAGGAATACTGATTCACCCGCCCCCCAGTATTTCCAACAATTGGTATCAGAGCCAGTACCTTCACTCAAAGCCTAACAGCTTGAAGGTTGATCATTAGAACACAAATGGCGAAGCCAAGGAAGAAAGTCTCCAATCCTCCTAAAGATGTGTCTCCCTCAACCACCGAACTTGAAGTTAATCAATTTTGTGATGGCTCCATTGTTCAATGGAAATTTGATATATGGGAGGCAAGAATGAGGAATTTCTTAAAGGCTCAAGGCATTTAAATATGGAAATCAATGATTGTTAATAGCATGATGGATGGAGAATCCAAGGAGTACAATGCAAAAGCAATGAAGGCATTCTTGAATGGGCTACCAGATTCTATAAAGAACAATTTAGGAAAATGTTTGTCAGTGAAGAGTATATGGGACAAACTTCATGACCTTCACTCAAAAGGAGCATTGACCATGACCACTAGTCAAGAAGATGATGGAAACCAAGAAGGAAATCCAGAACCCATCATCGAAGCTAAAAATAAGAATGATGACATCGAGGCTAAAGAAGACCTAGAAGATGAAGAGAATGAAAAGGATGTGAAGAAGATCTCCTCACTAAACTTATGGCTGCCATGGAAGAGATTATCAATTTGAAAAAGGAAAACAAGGAACTTAATAAGAAAGCACTAGCTAGTGACCAAGACCAAACAAGGAAGAAAGTTGCCCTTGTCCAGCTTCAAGTACAAGAAAGGGATGAAGAGCTTGCCAAGCTTAAGAAGGAATTTCATCAAAGTGAAAGAAAGCATCATGAAGAAGTCATAGCCATGACAAATCAATTGGATAAAGCAGAGAAACGGGAAGATAACTTGTCAAGCCACCTTGAACAAAGGCACCAGAGCTTGAACAAACTTGAAGCAGAGATTGGTCAATACAAGGAAGAGCTCTCCTCCCTTAGATCACAACTAGAAGAAGCAATTAAACAGCACAAGGAACTCAGAAGACAATGGAAGCATTGGTAATCATAGAAGGGCAGATTGATGAAGCAGAAAATGAGAAAAACACCATGATATGCCAACTAAAAGCAAAGGATGAAGAAATATTCAAACTAAAATCCGACCTCAACCTTCTCAAGGCCGAAACATGTAAAGCTACAAGGAAGAAGAAATGAATAGCAATCTAGCTAAGGAAAATGAAGAAATCTTCACAATGAAATCAGAAATCATCTCCCTTAAAATAGAATCAAATGAAGCAATACGTATCAAGGAAGAGTTTGAGAAACAACTTGCTAAGAAGAATAATGATTATGAAAGATTGGCAGAAGAGATTGTCTCCCTCAGAAAAAGGTTGAAGGGATGGACAAATTCTTGAAAAGCTCTCAAGCCTTGGATGACATGCTCAGCCATCAAAGATCCCCATTTGATAAATCAGGCCTTGGCTATGAAGGAGAATCCTCAAGCAAGAATGATAATGCTTCAAACAAAAAGGATGTGAGGATGCCAAAAAGAAATGTTGATGCTCCTAATTCCAACAAAGGCAAGGATAAGAGTCAAGGCAACAATGAAGGAAATCCTATTCCAAGAAGAAATGCAGATGATGTCAAGGACGCAAGAAGCAATGGTTATAATCAAAGATCTCAAGGCAAAAAGACTTCAAAAGTACATCAAGAAAACCTTTTTCTCCCAGGTACCAAAGTACATTTTGTGGTTATTGTTATTCTTGTACAAATTTTGGACACATGGCAAAAGATTGTAGAGCATACCACAAAGATAGAGACTATGCTCCCTGACAATCTCCAAGAAGCAATTCTGCAGGAAGAAATCATGAATTCTTATTCATGAACAACATAGAATGCTTCAAGTGTCATAACATTGGTCAAATGGCACATGATTGTAGCTTAACTTGGGTTCCTACACAAGCCAAAACCATGCCAGAAAAGAAAGTTACACAAGTATGGAGAAGAAAACAAATACAATCTGAAAATCTCCTGAACTCTCCAGCCAACAACACATGTTGTTGACTTGAGGAAGATATTCTTGATATTTCGAGGGTTTGATGATGGGATTCTGCCAAAAAGAGACCATGCATACAGTTAGGGGGAGCTTGTGATTCTTGATCATTATCGCAGAAGCTATTCGTGAAAGGGTCCTTATGATATCCTTGGTGAGCTATATTAACAATCATTCTTTGATAGATCATTTCTCAGGAACACTTCTTTGAAAGAACATGATCTCTTATCTATCCAATCGACTGTTGTTAAAAATATTTTCCACCTGATTTCTAAATAGAAATTGAAGCAGAAAAAGGCCATCTAATGCTAATAAGTGAACAACTATGTTGTTGTTATTACAGAAGTTGAATATTTAGACTCAGGGATTTGATATGAAAACAGGTAAATTATGGAAACAAATACAGGCAACCTTCAAACAAACAAATACATCTAGGAATGAAGCTTGAAGCAAGAGCAATTGGCAGCATTTGACAAAACTAAAGCATTGCAAAAAGTTGTCAACCTGTAAAAAGAATTCAAAAGACAGTCACAGAATGGATGCCAAATCTGCTAGTGGAAAGAAATATAGAAAAATGGCTCATCAAAAGAAATATAGAAAGAAGATGTTGCACAGTTGAATATAAGCTTAGTTTAATGTTGGTCACTTTGGAAAATAGCAATAGTGGGGCACGATCTCTCACCATTTCATCTGAATGCAATAATGTTAAAATATTGAATGGCAGAGACTTAAGGAGAAGCACAGCAATATAGAGGAACTCGGATTTGAAGAAAGAGCGAGAAAGACAATTCCAGTGGCTTCTTTTTTCTTGTTTCGAACTATGAAGACCTCTTAAATCTGACTATGGAAGACAACAGAATACGGACAGCAATCCTTCTACCTTGAGCAATAAGAAAACCACCATGACAGGGGAAGTAGTTTGATAAGAGGAGCAGTTCGACAAGGGGAGTCCTTGTGCGCTCCTTTGCCATTGATGTCGAAGGGGGAGAGAAGAAGAATATTGCCATCAATGACAAAGGGGGAGATTGTTAATCTAGGTTGTCATTGATGTCAATATAGCAATGTTTGTGATGGAAACTTCTTTAATACATGTGGTTGCACATTGATGCCCATTGATCATAACACTGCTCATGGAGGATCCAAAGATTGAATATAAACATAATAGAAACAGTAGAACCAAGGAGGAAAGATATCAGAAGCCATCAGAACAGAAAGAGAAAGAGTAAAGAGGAGAAGCCATCGTGAAGCCAAAAAGTGGGAGGAAGAGTTCATCGCAAGTCATCAAAGAAGCAAGTTACGGAGCAACAGAAGCAGGCTTTCGCATATGCCTAAGGGTAAGCGCTATCGAAAAAGAAAAAAGAAAAAAAGAGGAACATTGCATCGGAGGAATTATATCGGCAGGTTATCGGAGGCTTTATCATTTTATTATGTGTCACGTTGAATCCCTCGACTGCGATATGTATTGCGGACCCGAAAAGCAGCTATGGTAACCGCCCTATTGTAATATCGCATCCACGTATATCGGAACCTTCACATCGCAAGTCTTAAAGGAATGTCACACTAAAACTGTGATTGCAATATAATATGCAGACCCGACAGCTACATCAAAATACACCTTTATGTAGTATCGTGTATGGATATCGAAAGTTACACAAATCACAAAAGGGTTCTCACCCCGAACCGCCGATTACGATAAACCCCCGAACCGCAAACTAGGATAGCATTGTGGACCCAATGCACCATTATAGCATGACTTAATAAAATATCCATCCGCAGTAATCACAAGTTTCAAAGCGATGTCAAATTGTTGATTGTGATAAAAGTGTGGACCTGACGGACTTATTAAAAACGGTTTATTAAATATCGCATCCGCTACAGGGTGATATGTGAATATCGGTGATATTGAATGTTGCGATTGCGGGATTCTCATGAAGTTGCGATTGCGGGATTAAGCCATGATGTGACGTGTGGGGACCTCTATTAATGTGGATTTTCATAAAGTTTCAATTGAGGGAATATTATGAAATTACGACTGCGATAAAGTGGTTGACCCAACGGGTTTATCAAAACAGTGTAATATAATATCGCATCTAGTAGGGGCAATCGGCCATCGGCTATGTTATGGGCACGACTTGTAAAAGACCTCCAAAAGTTGTGATTTTGATTGAGGTAGTGACGTGGCATATGGGACATCCCTGTGGGTATAGCCTCTCTTATATGGTTTCTGTGAATAATTAAGTATGTGGATGAAAGACTTTTCAATATATTTTAATATAGAAGTCGGCATCCCTCCAATAAACGTGTCTTTCTAGTCATTAGTGAAACCCATATAAATATAAGTTAAGGCGCCTTATTTTTGACTATCGGTCTTGTGCACCAATTATAGAATAGAACAACAGTTCACAACTAATGAACATGAAGGAATAGTAGAAAGAAAGTCGAAGGTCGAGAAAAAGAAGAAGTTGAAGGTCCAAGGAAAGACGAAGGTCAAAGCATTCTGTTCACTGGGTTAATCATTAAAAGTTTGGACTTATAATAAATCCGTAGAAGCACAACCCACGATCTGTTAAAGGGGCTGCATAAGATAGGGTTGTTTTATAATTGTGCACACAACCTGAAGCCATGGCAGTCATTCTTCTGAACCACTTACTCTTGAAGCGTACTCCTGAAACAGTTACCATGACAGTTAGAACAGAGGATTGAAACAAAAAGTTGGTGTGTGCAGAGCTTACCAGTAGATCACTTATATTTGGAACACAAAATGAAGTTGGCGCTTAGCAATAGGTTGGGAGCCTGGGAGTTTGAAGATCGATGTCTTCATCTAGGGTTGGAGCCCTATATACATTGTACTTGATTCATTGTAAAGATTATATTAATAAAAGCATTTATTCCTACTGTTCATTTTGTGTTCCAAATATAAGTGATCTACTGGTAAAAGTAACAATTGAAAAGGAATACTAATTCACCCCCCCTCTCAGTATTTCCAACAGTTAACCCAAATGACATTACTTTAAATTCATAGTGACCTTCGTGTGTTCGAAATGTCGTTTTTGGTATGTCTTCCAACCTAGTTTTTATTTGGTAATAGCCTGACCTTAAGTCCAATTTTGAGAAGTATTTTGCACCATGTAGTTCATCCAACATTTCATTGGTTAAGGGGATCGGGAATTTGTTTTTAATCGTTATTTTGTTTAATCATCTATAGTCAATGCATAGCCTAAATGAACCATTCTTCTTTCTTACCAATGCCACTGGAGCAACATACGAACTCTTACTTTTCAAGATGATCCCACACTTTAAAGGTCTTGGATTAATCTCTCAATTTCTGTCTTTTGGTGATGTCGATATCGATACGACTTGATGTTGACAGTGTCTGGCCCTGCTTTGACTTCTATTGTATGTTCAATTTCCCTGTTAGGAGACATTTTCATAGGCAAGTCTTGAAATACCTTTTCATGCTTTTGAATTAGATCTTGTATTTATGGTGACTCTTCGCTAATCATGTTTGAAGTTAACATTTCTAATTGGTGACATTGTACTACATAAGTTGGTGCTCCTTTTCGAATCATCTTCATCATCTGAGATGACGATACGATTTGACTCTCTGGTGCTTGGAATCCATATAACTTGTACCTCTGCCCTTCTCAGTTAAAGCTTATGAATTGTACCTGATGGTTGGTAGAATAAGTGCCTAGGGTTCGTAGCCATTGGATCCCTAAGACCACATCTACTCCACCTAATGGTATAGTGAAGAACGGGGATTCTAATTTAAAGTCTTGAATCTGCAATTTGACCTTATGGCATTTCCCTACTTTTTCGATCTTCTTACCATCGGCTACCATCACCTTTATGTTGGGTAAGGGAAATGAGAAAATGTTCAATCTCTTTGCCACAGTTGCATCTAGAAATTTGTGGGAGCTACCTGAGTCGATGAGAACCACTATGTTGTTCTTCTTTATATGTCCTTTCAATTTTAGAGTCTGGGGTTGTGATATACTTGTCATAGCTGATAGTGGCACTTGTGGAATACTTTTGACATCTAGTTCTGGAGAGAATTCTGGGTGTCTTATGTTTCTTCTATGTCGGAATCATCACTGTTTGTATCATTAGTTGCTTCACAGTTATATAGGTTCTTTGATCCTTTTCTTTTTGCACACCTATGTTTAGGGTCCCACTTTCTGCCACAGTGTTTGCATTTGCCTTCTTTTATCCTTTGCATTTCTATGTTAGATTGTTCGCCTTCACGACAATGTGGTGGAACATATCTTGTATTATTCGTATCCACAATCTAGGGCATTCTTCTTCTCAAATATACCTTTTCCGAATTTGACCATAGTATCTGTTCAAGTTTCTTTTCAGCAGCTTTTGCTTCTTGTCTTGCTACTTCTATTGACGTAATGTCATGAAGCTCAAGTTCTACTCGTAGATGATTTTTTAGTCCAGAGATGCATGATTGAATTAGACGAGATTCCGATAACCCAAGTACTCGTGTTGCTAAGGTCTCCCATTTTCGAGTGTACTCATCCACATTTCCTTTTTGTCACAATCTAATGAGTGTTGAAAAGAACTCTTCTTCCTTTACACCTTGGAATCTTTCAAAGAATGCATCCTTAAATTTTCTCCAACTGATGGCAATTGTCGTCTTCTTCCACCACATATACCAATTATATGCTTATCCTTCCATTTTCATGGAAGAGTGCCTAATCTTTTCATCATCATTGTCGATGTCATAAATCTCAAAGTATTCTTCTGCTTTATCCAGCCACGCAACGCTACATTTTTCATTACCATCGAATTCAGGCAACTCAATTTTTGCCTTCCGTTGATATGTCACTAATGGTGGAGCGAAAAGAGGGTATTGATTGGAGAATGAATTCCAGAGTTGCTTATTTGAAAAAATCGCGTTAATATTTCCTTGATGGTGCGTGGATGATTTTTTTGGAGACCGCTTTTTCATGAGAATCTGTTGAATTCGTTCAATTTGATGAATTGTGTTGTTGATTACCTCCATCATCTTGGAGTAGTTGTTCGGGTGTAACCTTCCTCCTTTCACACAAAAGTGTTCAGCAACGTCATTCTCTGATTATGATTCATTTCAGATTGGATATGGTTATGCCCGAGCTGTCGTTCTATCCGATTTATCATATCTTGAAGCTTCTTGATATCGTCGGAATGTCCAATGACCCTACTCTCGAGATCGACTAAATTTTGGTTAAAATCAGAGTGGCTAGTAATCCTATTCTCCAAATCAATCAATTTTTTGTTGAAATCGGCCATTGACATCGACGACATTGAACGAGTTTGTGGGGGTGTATATTTGTCCGCCAGCTTTTAATTTGAATTTTTTTAAATAATTAAATTAAATTAATTAATTTAATTATATAACATATAGTTTTTTTAATAATTAAATTAAATTAACTAATTTAATTATATAAATACACACACACACACACACACACACTATATATATTATAAAGTTTTATAACTCTATACTATATAATAATTATATAGTTATTAACGCAATGTGTGTTGGATGAACAATACAATAGGAACCGAATGAATAAAGGAACGCGGTGGAAGGCAGGGCATAGGTGGGCGGCGGTGAAGACGAAGGCAGACACAGCAGTCGGGGGCACAAGTGGATGGCAGTGAAGTAAGACATTGGAGCCAAGAGAAATAAGACATGAGGATAGCAGATGGCGACAGTGAGATGGCAGGGATAGCGGCGGTGGTTCGACAGACTTCAGTGGAGGATGTGGCAATCGATATGGCAATGGCACGACGGTGGCAACGAGGGTCAACACGTTGTGGCTTCCTCATGCCACAAATCTGGATGAGCAGTCGCGATGAAGTTGGTGGAAAAACACAAAATTCTGTGTATTTGTAAGCAGAGAATCGACTGCTCTGATACCAGATGGAACACACGAATTTAGCAATTGACAGCCATAATATATATTTTATTACTAATGAATATATAATGTCTACATTTGGTTGGTGTGGGGGGGGGTTGGCCATATACTGCCATGGGTGCCTTTTGGTGAATGGGCATGATCTTTGATCATGCCCTTTGCCTATTAACTTATAAACTAACTAATTATTTATATAACACTATCATTCACCACATATATTCAATCATGAGCAACACTCTAATCCTCATGATGTGAGCTCTGCCTCCCATGAATAGGGTAATGAATTAAAACTTCATCAACATAAAATCAATTCCTACATTATGAAACTACAAACCATAATGAAATATGATCTCAAGAAAATTTATTCTATGCCATCAAAATCTGGACTTGTGCTCTAAATGTCCTCCCCTTGAAATAGAGATGCCATTCTTTTTATACATGAGCTTGCTTGAAACAAAAATAACAAATATCTAAATACAGATGTACTTGAGGATAGCATATTCTCAAGTGGTTACAACAAATATTAAATATCGATCCACATGAGGATAGGATAGGAAATAATTCCAAGATTCATGTTGACTCCCAACTAATTGTCAAATTTGAAATTAGTCATGTGGGTTACAATAACTTGCTCAAAATATGTTTAAAATTAGTTATTACTATTAGTAGTGTTGGGCACAAAATATGCATGGAATACCTTTAAATCTATAACAAAAAAGAATATGCACACTCTGTCACATAAAAATCTACATTCCAATAATTAATAACATAAAATGTTTCCCCAAGAGGCTATATGATTGGTCATGTCAATTCTTTCCTCAACGGCATGCTAAATATGCAACACATGAATTTACAAATACTTTGCACCATTAACTAAATTTTCTTCAAACTTGTAGCCAGCAGACCCATAGCATAAGAACTTTAAGTAATATTTTGAAACAACTAGGCCACACATGAGCCATTACTTCCGATGTAAATAAACAATACACATTCTCCCCAATGTTAATCAAGAGTCAATGAAACACTAAGAAATGTAATGGAAAATGCTTTGAACTCAAAATATGCTTTTGAAAATTACATAGGATAAATATAGGGTTACAGATAAGCAAAAGGGAATTAAAAATAAGGAAAAGATAATGTCAAAATGTTACAAGAAACTAATTGCAGATGATAATAATCATTATTGAATAAGAAAATGAATTGATGATTACAAAATCACCCAGATGGTGTACCATATAGCATTGACTGGTCACGAGTGAATTTATCTGTAAAGTTGCCACAACCTTTAACATTAATTTGTCCTCAAATCAAGGATAATGAGGAGTATTGTTGGAAAAAATCTTTGTTTCCCATGATGCATCTTCTTCTGGAAGGTTTTTCCATTTGACAAGCAGACAATGTATTCCTTGATGGTTCTGGAACGTAACACTTCTTTAGTTGCAAAAATTTCTTCCGATTCTAAAATAATTCTTCCTTCATCATCGATGTCGAGAATCTTTGTTTAAACAAGTTGGGCTTGTCCCAACACCTTCTTAAGGCAAGACATTATGGATATGACAGTTGTCCTATAACTTCAACCCATAGGCTACTTCGCTAATTCTTTTGTTGGATCCTATCACTCATAATGACATTTGAAAACCCATGTAATTTGTATATGTTTTTATAAAAGGTGTCAGCAATCTATTTTCTTAATCTGTCATTTTGACTGCCATAAAATGTGCAAAATTGTTAATGTATCAACCACGACAAAAATCTTATCTTTTCCATCGGACATGGGTAATCCTTCGATGAAGTCGATAGATATATTTTCCCATTTTTCATTAGGAAAGTGTAGATAACCCTAGTGTCATGATATTCTCATTTTTATTTCTTTGACATGTGAAAAATTCAGCAACAAACTTTTGAATATCTTTACTCATCCCTTTCCCATAAAAGGATTATCCAATAGAAAGAATGTCACATATTTCTGTCCACCATAGTAACCAATCGTAAGCTTCCCCTTAGAAATTGTTGAAAGCTATCATTATCTTTTCTCTTTCACCTAATGAGGGTTTGATTCAATAATCCCTTCCATTTTGTTGACCCAGACGACGACTCCTCTATGTTTCTTACCATCATATTTTGCTAATTCTAGCGTGCTACAAATTGCCTTAAAAAATTACTTCAAATGGTTCTTGATGGTCATGTTCATTTGTATTTTGTGGACTTGTTGTTAGCCTTTGATAAACTAAAGTTTGTGCCATTAATGAATCAACTTTCTTGAATAGTTGGCTAATTTGTTCGCCATGGTAATGTAAGTGTCTTGGTAGTTTTGTCCATGTCATTGTTCCTCATTCTTAACATAGTTTTCGATCGATCTTCAAATCTTGCGAGTAGATTATCAATTTTGTTTCCCTTCTCTATTAGCTGATTCATTTCTTCAATTAACACCTTTTGTTATTGCCCCAACTTCGTTTGTGCATTTTCAGCATTTCCAAGATGATGTCTTACGCCATTGACTTCATCTCTATATTGATTGACATCTGCAAGAATTTGTTCATTGCAAACTATTTTTTCTCAAGGACCCCACTTCAATTTTTTATTTATTTCTATATTTTATTTGTTATTTCTATATTTTATTTGTTATATGCGTCCAGCGTAGATTAATTACTTAATACACAAGTGGCTCAACGAACATATGGTCAAAGCGAAACAAGTGAGCAAGAAATGATGATGGGAAAGGGGGGATGCAAGGGAATAAGGGAATAGAGCGGTCAAAGTGGACATTCCAAGGCGATGGAGAGTTTGGAAAGCGATGGTAGCCCGAGCAAGAAACAGGGCAACTAATGGCGACATTAGACACCATTGGCGATGGCTAGCAACATGGAAAAGGCGAGCAGCACAAACTGTATGATAGACCGGTTGCCTCAAAGTCTAACAAAGCTTATGAGGGTAGCTCACAAGACAAGAGCTAGAACAAGGGGCAACAATATGAGGTGTAGCCCATTGTCACCACATCCACTACCTCTTGCTCTTTTGTAGACTTTCACCACTAGGAAGCTTCCCTATAGTAGGTCACCTAAAGGATAGGTGAAAAAATAGCCTTAAAGAGGACAACTCCACCTGTGAACAAGGCTCAGCTATCACAATAGGACAATTCACATCCTTTAATAAGCCTAATTACGGCACCACATGACCTAGCGCTTGAGAAATAAGAAGCTAAATAGATCAACTTAGGATCACAAGACCTAGATAAAGCTTCTACACAATCTAGACATTCAATTTATGGAACAAGAAGCCTTTAATAAGCACCAAGTTGAAGCTAAAAGATCAACTTAGGATCACAAGGCCTAGAAAAATCTTCCAACCAATGTAGACCTTCAATTTATGGAACAAGAAGCCTTCAATTAGCACCAAGTTGAAGCCTATGTCAAACTAGGGCTTTTCTAGGGCAAGATCTACTTAGGGAAAAGGACATTTCCCCTAAAATAGAGAAATTAGTTGCAGGAATGAGTTAATTTCGAGGCAAATACCTCACCTTCGCATGTTGAATCCCTTTATCAAGCAACAACTTCAACCCTAGTAGGGAAAAATGCCCTAGCCTTAGCTAGCACCTTTCCTTAAGAGGTCGAAAATGAGGTCAAGGAAAAATGTGAAATTTAAGATGATTTTAAGATGATCAACCATGCAACAAAAGGCAAGTGCCTTGACCTCGGGTGATGGAGTTTAGGGGATGTTTTAAAGATTGCTAAACCTTCGGAAAAGAGTAAGGGAACAAGAAACCCTAGGTTTCAAACCCTAGCTATCACTTTTGTGAGGGAGCAAAGTCAATGGGGAGAGCTAGTTTAAAGGTTCACACATGGGATTGTCATTCACATTATAGAAGTAGGATATGCAATCAATACTATTATGAAGAGTCCATAGAATAATTTCCAACCATATATTTGCACACAGATATTAGAAACCCTAAATAATCAACCATTCCATACAATAGCCACAAATAATAAATATTTATTAAATACAAGGTACACTTACAAAAAAGAATGCATGAACAAGTCCTTTATTGCTCCAAAATGACATCTCCAAAGCCAAGAAATAGCTCTGTTAGCAAAAATCAACCATAGATCACTTCTCCACGAGATACAAGAGCACAATTCACCCAGGTCGAGTTTCTCTACGAGGGTCGAAAATGTCACAATTGATGATGAGAAATGAAATGAGCCTATCCTCTATTTATATGAGGATTGGGACTTCGAATTATGCTTACAAAGCCCCTAAAAACAAGTTTGATCACTAGATGTACTTGGGTTACAAGCCAACCCGTTACCTCAAAATGAAATAATCCTAATTTGACCACACATGTGAGTCGCAGCTTCCTTTATTGTCGATGTCATCCATAATTAATGCTCCAAATGCCATGTCCAAGGGTGATGAGGTGTGAAAGAATGTGTGGCCCTCGTATCCACCTCAACATCTCCTTTGGGGTCCAAAGATTAAGCTAGGGTGCCATCAAGTGGTCTCCATGGCTCTTTAACTGCTAAATGAGACCTCCTTCTCTTCGGTGTTAGGGCTTCCCTTAGTGCAACAAGCCCTCCCTAATCACTCAGTGGGAGACCATCCTCATCTAGGTTTTGAACAAGCTCCTACACATCAAATTGTATCAAGGCCAACCTGGGGGCATACTGGATCCAATGATGTCATCCTGAAGAATCCTCAAACCAAGTCAAAGTTGAACAACATCTTGATTCTTGGAGGTACTATGGGACAAGTGCCATCATGCTGTCAACTAGTGCTATCAAGAGGCTCCAGTCACTCAATGTTGCACCTGCTTAGGGGAATGTACTTCTTTGAAGGACCTAGGTGCCTGTGGAGTGAATGCCCAAAGCCTAGGTTGTTGAACCACCTGACAAGAACATGGATTCTAATGAAAGCAACGACTCATTAGAGACTAAGACCAATAATGCATCTAAGTGAATCAAACTTAAATGTTAGGGTCAATTTAATACTTCAAACAAAGATTCCCTTCCAAAATCAAGACAAAGTTCTTGCAAAAGTGTTTTCTCCCTAGGTATGGGTGGCTAATGGTCAACCCTATTAGGTGCTTCCAGCCCCTAAGAGGAAGTAACATTTGCCTAATCCACCTTTCAATTGATAGTTGTTAGTGAAAAATAAAGTGGTATTAGAGAGCACAATACTTCATGGTAAGTACCATGGTCAAAGGGACCAACTAATGGAGGTGTTCATATCCTGAGTGTACCAATGTGATGAGAGAGCATTCATGGATTATATGAATTTTATCCTATAGCATTTGGGTGAATCATTTAAAAAAAAAATGAAAATAGCTATTCTTTTTTTGGGTAAAATGCATCAAAAAATAGCCCTAAACAATATTCTCTACTTGAAACCACCTTCTCCAAAGAAGACAAGAAACAAATGATTTTAAATAAGCAACCTAGTAAGCATAAGCATTTCCCTTCTGCCCTCAACACCCATTTTAAACACAAGAATGCCTTCAATTTCTTCAGCTTCAATATAGGTAAAGATATTTAATAGAAAAAAAATGGAAATTAGCTAATCTTCTTTTGGGAAAAAGCATGGAAAATTATCCCATGGGAAAAATGTGGCCCCTAAATTTTCCTTCATTGAACCATTCTTCTCTAATGAAGTCAAGAAATAATCAACTTTAAGTACGCACCCTAGTTTGCAATGCATAAGCATTTTCCTCCCACCCTCAACACCCAATTTCCAGTGTTCCACGGGGACTCGCCCCCTCCCCTAGGGGTCTAGTTTCCTCGCTCCCCCGCGCTCCAGGGACGTGAGGACGAGTAGGGGACGTTTCCCCACGCTCCCAAAAATGAGGAAACTCAGGGGGACGTGCCAGGGAGTCGTTTCCCTTTCCTGAGGGGGCGTTTCCGAAAAGGGGGACGGGCCAGCGTGGGGGACGAGAAGGGGACGAGGGGGGATGTGGCACACCTTTAATGCAAAAAAAAACCATTTTAATTAACTTAGAGCTCAACCTTATCTTTAATTAACAGTTAATTAATGCTTAGGGTTTTGGAATTTAGCTGTTTCATGTTATAAAAACGGCAGCCTGAACTATGAACAACACACTCACAGCCTTTGCAAGTTTGCTGAGCACTCCACTCACAGCGTTTGATTTCACTGTTCAGATTCATTAATTCCAGACCTCCTCCCTCCCTCTCGTCGCACATCCACTGCATAACTGTGTTTAGAGTGCATCTAAAGAATGCGTTTGGATATGTTTGTGTATATGAACTGTTGTTCGTTGAAGATGTGTTCACTGTTTCCAAGCCCAAATTCTTTTTGCAGTTTATTTTACAAAAGTTTATTGCTTAAAATGCGTTATTCTGATTCATTTTCTCTTAGGCTTGTCCTTCAAACTGAGTTTTTAACATATGGACATGTTACACCTATTTAAGCATTGAGATCTTCTGAATGCATGACAAACACTGCCCTTCCAAATTTGCCCATGTGATGGGGTTCAAATGTGATATAAGTCTCCAACAGATCAATAGTGCACATTATTTGGTGTGTCTTGAGAGTTGTTTTTTTAAGCGACAATGCTGTCGTAACTAAACTACAGATGGAGGTTCCATGTTTTGATATTTTCTTCCGGCCATTAGTTCTTCCGTGGAGTCACCATGGTTCTTGACTAGAAAATTGCAAAAGATTCCTTCAAAGTTCAAATTTAGTCTCTCAGCGAGTTCTGTTCCCAACATAGATCTGTTCCAGCAAATATGTAGGTATTATAATACTAAAATAGGGAGTCAGGAACCCATCTTTTCAAGAACAAATGTCAAATACTATAACTTGGTGCAGCACCTCTGCTTCAACATTTTACTCTTGCAATGAGATTCGAAACATAGAAGTCATGCCAACTAACCTTGTGTCAAAATATTTTAATTTCAGTATGAATGCAACTTTCTCGAAAGAAACCAGGTTTCCATGTTTCACTTATAAATTTAAATATATTTTGCAAGTTTTCATATGACGGCCTTGCCTACGGCCAAAGGAATCAGACAGGTGCAAAAAGGTTTTCGTTAGTGACAATGTAAAATTTTAACAGGCAATGCAGCCTACACATTGAATAAACTCATGCAATCAAAAACTCCACTTCCTAGAACAAGTACTTTAAAGCATTATAAGTTCGATTACCAGAAGCAAATTCATTTGTATGGTACGGCTTCAAATGTAATTTCTTATGGTTTAAACTTTAAACTTTAATCATAACGTATGATTATAAAATAGAATTTTAAATTTATTATTTTATATTGATATTATAAATTTAGATAATGTCAAATGATATTCCATATCAATGATCATGCTTTGCAGCTTTTCAATTCAAACCAAATTGTCATAGTGGACTCAATTAATAAATTATATTTTATATTTATAAGTTTTTAAGACCCTGACGCTCCCCCATGTTTCCTAAAAGATGTTGGGGAGCTTTTGCATAGGCCGCTCCCGCGCCCCTTCGCTCCCTCGCCCCCTCGTCCCGGAACCTTGGTGGAACATTGCCAATTTCACTCTTGATAAGAATGGTTTCAATTTCTTCAACCTTTATATGGGTAAGACTCCTAAGGATTCCTTTTACTTTTGGGTAGATAAGGTGCTTGCCCACAATGGGAATCTCCACCTCAAATTCATTGTTGACCATTGTGACAAGGACGAAGAGGGTATATTTTCCTTCACTTGAATCTGCATAAACATAAACCTAAGTAAAGGGCTTCTCGATAATATTTTGCTTGAATGGACTTATTCCCAAAAGCATTCTATGAATCAAATAGAATAAGCCCTAAAGAGATGTTTCACCATACAACTCAAAATATAATATACATAAATATATATTACATCATCGTCATTATAATAACCATTAATCACTAACTTTCAGCCTCGTGACCAATCAATGAGTATTTATATCATCACAAGAGCTCATGTAACATCATCTTCGACACATTAAATACATTTATCCTATATGTAGTTCTCAATGGTCTTGTTTCATTGGATGTTTTTCCATGTCTAGTTATTGAACCACAGTGTTCATAACATTTATCTAGGTACTCAAGAGTTGTATGAAGACAAGATGCTTAAAAAGCATCAAACTCTTCAATTTTCCAATATAGTATTGTCTGAATAGTCACAATCTAAGTCACCGGATTCGTCCTAAACCCCCTGCGAATCCCGAATGCGGCGAATCCGACAGGATACGGTCTGGATTCGTGTCCAAATCACAGGACACGTCGTGTCCGAGGGCGTGTCGCGATTTTCAAGGGCATGTCGCGATTTTAGGACACGTGTCCAGTTTCCAGGACTCGCTAAGCTCAGTGCGGGAAAGAAAAGGGCATATTTGCTCATTAATATTTTCATTTGGCAAGTGATTTGCGCTGTTGCAGCAAGGAGTAGAGCATTTTGGCAGCTTCATGATCAAGTCTAGGCCCTAGTATTGATATGCTATTCATGGTAATGTTAGATTCTTAAAGTAAAAGTGACATTCTCCTTAATCTTCATTTTCATCCTTTTACTTAAATTTTTAACATTACCATGAAATGACTCAGGATGTTTGAGAGTGGTTCCGACCTCATTGGATTTCATATGGAGAAAGTAGAATTTTAGATTTCATTCAAAATCCAGCAGACTTATCAGTTTTTCAGGATTTTAGGATTGGGGGATTGCAATGTTTCCATTGAATTTTGTCATGTATTAGGGTATGGAACTCGTATTTAATCAAGAGCACCAAACCAGGAGCTTCTGAAAATGTCGCTCCCGCTCCTGCTTTCACTCCCGCTTTCGCTCCCGCTCCCAAGTAACATTGTTCCTGATGATATGGGTCTGGACACCAGTGTTGAGTTGGCATTGGCCAACATGGATCTCAATTATCTAGTGCTAGAGCATGTTAGATTTGATGACTTAGAGGGGTCATCCTCCACACCAGCAGATGCAGAGGCGACTATGGATACAAGGGAGGAGGAGGATGCAGAGGAGAGCAGTGGGGACCATGATCATGAGGACACTGATGCTGATTCTGATGCTGATTGATGCCTTGAGGCTTGTATACCTATAGTTGTTTTATATTTTCTATTTCTATTTGCCATTACCATTGCACCAGCACTACCTATGTAACACATTTTGATTTGATGACTTAATGAGAGAACTACAGTTTTCAGTGTGTTTATCTTACTACCTTGTAGTTGTAAGTTGTCTTTCAGTTATGAATTATGAATCATGATTTAATAGATTCATCATTTATGTGACCAATACCACTGACATTTATTTGAATTTTGTATGTACTATGCAGGCTAATAGCTATAGATGAAGATCTATGTGTGTATCATAATAAAATTTGTGTAAGAAAATATCTATTATATAATATAATATATATAAAATATATAACGAATCCTACTTGTCCTGTTTCGGGCGGTCAACTTGTCTGAATCCGACACCACGAATCTCGAATCCTACGAATCCCGAATCCGTGTGTCAGGTGACTTAGCATACGACACAGTTATTTTTGGACAACAGTCCCCGGAAAAACCAAACGCAGGAAAACTGGTGCAGCATCTCTGAGGGTTTATTATTATTAAGCAGTAGCAAATTCTGAATACATCGCTAAATACCTCACAGATTTATTTAGTTACAGAGAGAAATAATGGCAGAAGCTTTGTGAGTTTCACCTCACATAATCACTGAGAAAAAGTCCCGACTGTTCCGGCTGTTGGATGAGGTGCCCCTCACAGGCCCTGCGCTGCCTCTACGTTGTCCCGACGTCAACCTTCTCAGGCACAACATCACCCAACTGGGGAATCGATCAGTAGCCCAAAGTTACTGCTCTCAGCCTCCGATCTCACACCCCAGCTTCAAGCTGCTGAAACTGACCCTCTACTCTGATTTTCGACTTTTTCTCTCTCCCTCTACGCTGCTTCTGCATGGCCTTGCGTCAACCTCTGCGTCAAGGCTACTGGATCACTTTCTGCCTCTCTCTGTTGATGTATATCTAGCTAAGAATCTCTCTCTCTCTAAAAGTTGCTATCCCTGCCCCTCAACTGCAAGAGATCTCTTCAATCGATTTCCTCCTAAGAACTTCTCACTTCAGAAAATCGATTTCCTCAATCTCTCTGTGTGTTTTCCAAATGCCCCTCAAGCCCATTCTTATATCTTCCTATTGGACAACCAACAGCCTAGATTAAATCATAATCAAATGCTCAGATCGTTTTGGCTTGATCCGTGTCTTTTTCTCGAAGCTTCATCCACGATTAGATTAATACCCATTAATATTTTAATTTTCCTGAATTTAGACTTAGGAACTCCATTAAAAATATTAATTTTTTTAATAAAATCAGTTCTGGGTGGAATTTCCCAAAACACTTTCTAGGTTCTTTGGAATGCA